>JAGYYJ010001601.1:0-126664 GCA_019671005.1 Hibiscus mutabilis
CAAATGGATAAGCACACATGCCCGGACATTGACTCCCACTATAACCAACCCAAGCATAAGGAACCGTTACACCAACAACGATAGGGAAAGTAAAGTAATGAAAACCACACACTGCCCTACAGAAATCCTCGACCCGAACATCATCCGAAGTCAGCACCAGATAGAGGCCGTTGCGAGGGTTGAGAGGCAACGGCCTCGTGCGGGAAGTGACCACAGTTTTGATGACGGATTGCATCGATAAACGACTCAGATAAACGCCATGGGAATATCCGATATCATAAAACTCACCCGAAAGGGAAATGGTACCAGTGATGTTTGTTCCTGTCTGGTCTGTGTAGAGCCTCACAGTTTTCCACCAATCAGCAACAGAAGGGTAAGGAGCTGAAGAAGAAGAAGAAGAAGAAGAAGAAGAAAATGAATCAATGAAATCCCTTATAGTCCCTTGGTGATTCGGATTCCATCGACCATACCAGATAATGTACAAATTTATAGCTGATTCAAGGACTGGTCCCATGGGTATTCTAGGCTAATGAGGTCTGAAGAACCCTCATAGTTCTCAGCTTGTCTGAATTGTGTGTACTGAGTTCTCCATGAAAGAGCTTCATAGAAACAGCAACAACAACAACAGCAGGAGACCATAACAAGGCAGCAACTTCATTTTTGTGTCTGTGACAGTTGAAAGAACTGAGGACTGAGGTTTGTTTCTTATACAAAGAAAATGAGGATGTAAGAAAATGAAATGGAGGGTGATTGAGATTCTTCTTTATTAGGTGGACACTGTTCTTACGTGTTTGCATGATTGAATTTTCCTTTCATCGTCTACTTTTTTTTTAATGATGATGATTGTGTTCTTCTCCCCTTTTGTTTGATCTTTATTCACATAGGGCTAACTGAATTATATACCGTCTTTGCTTCCTTCAATCAAGTAATTAAAGAATATTGGGATTCGCTACGGACGTAGAACTTTATGTTAGGGGTGAACCTATTAAATTTTAAGGGGGCGAAAATAGATTTTCAATAGAAATTATATAAAAAAATTTAAAAATATTCTAAATCATATACGAATTTTAAATTTTTAGGAAAAACGACTAGCCCCTCCAACCCCTCGGTCCATCCCTGATTAGTAAACTATATTTTTTGAATGCTGAAGTCAATAGTTGCAGAACATTGGGATCAACAAGAAAAATCTATATTTTTCTTGACCGGAGATTACTCTCTTAATCTCTTCAGCTTTATGACTTCTTTTACCTGATTTCAATTCTCTTAGTTTTTTGTCTATGGTACTCGGATTTAAGTATGAATGTTCGATATATGAACTTAACATTGTATAGTTTGATTTTTTTTTAAAAAAATTATATATTTAGAGAATTCTTAGAAAATCATATTCAGATATTAACCGTCTAACATGAATATTTAGAGAAAAAACGAAGAATTATTAAATGCATTTATGAAAAGATACCCTTGACTAAGTTGTGATTATCCATGTGAGACTTTATTATGGTAGGTTAATTAACAATTATTTTAAAATTAAAAAAAAGAGATAAAATTGCAATTATGCAAAGGAAGGAGATGTGCATGTGATGAAAGCATAAGCATCTTCTTACTTCCCATGCCCTTTATTATAGGGGTTGATTGATTTCTTAACAAAGGAACTCCTTGGACCATATCGTCAAAAAAATAATGATTCTAACTTTTAAAACATACTAACATTTAATAGATTCTAAATTTTAATTTCAATAATTCATGCAAAATTACATTTAATACCAACCGTCTTAGCTCAGCTGGTAGAGTGTGTGGCTTTTAACCACGTGGTTGTGGGTTTTATTCTCACAGACGGCATTGTAATTTTAATAATTTTGTATTTAAAACAAACTCAATAAGTGGTTCTTGTAAAAAAAGAATGATGTTTATCTTAAAAGATTCGGATTACGAACCCAATAGTGATCCCACAAATGATATTTATTATTTTTCTTGTTTTTATTTATTATGTTTTTTTATAGTTATGAAATAATAACTCGAACATTTTAGTAATTAATTGACCATTTTTCATATTCGAGTTGATTTTTTTAATTCCGCATGATATATTATGTATATCACATGTGGAAATATGAAGAAATATATATCTATATTATATATGCATATAGAAAGCAGTTAAAATTTGAATCAATATGTGCACTGCCTAGCCCTAAGTATGTGCATATAAAAATATATATGTGCACCCCTACGTATATACATATAGAAATCTGTATGAAGAAATATATGCGTGCAATTAAATTAGTAGGGCTGGGTGTTCGATCGAGTCAAAAAATTTTGAGTTATTTGAGTTAAAACTATAACTATCTTAACAATTAGAAATAATAATTATTACTTGATTGAAAGCATCTCAACACCCGCCGTCTTAGCTCAGCCGGTAGAGCGCGTGGCTTTTAACCACGTGGTCGTGGGTTCGATTCCCACAGACGGCGTTGCTTTTGTTTTTTTCCAATGTTTTTGCGCGAGAGAAGAAGGGTAAGGGTGGCTATCCACCGTTACGCATCAGAAGTTGACCTCCGTGCTCTCTATCATCTCACCCTCACATCACCGATCATCTCCACAACGTTTATCTTTTTGTACATTTATCTTGCAGTCGCCAGCTGATAGAATACTTTATGCATTGACATTTAATAAAGGAGAGAATATTGGCTTTTGTGATTGTGAGTGCATGCACTTAAATTGGTGAAAATGTGCATGCTATATATAATAATACTATGATAAGGGGATATTTTGATCTACATATATTTATGTTGTTC
The DNA here is from genome assembly GCA_019671005.1 of Hibiscus mutabilis. Classification (NCBI taxonomy): domain Eukaryota; kingdom Viridiplantae; phylum Streptophyta; class Magnoliopsida; order Malvales; family Malvaceae; genus Hibiscus; species Hibiscus mutabilis. The sequence goes on from JAGYYJ010001601.1 coordinate 2,790, forward strand.
TGAACATATGCAATAATAACAATCACACAGGTTATGAAAATAGTGACCCAAAAATAAATTAAGTTAAATATTTGTAAGGAAAAATCAAAAGATTAATCATATACTACGAATAAAGTACACGAGGAAAGCAAATTTATGATATACTTTATGGACTTTGAGTTTCGTTAGACTCATTTTCTTTTAAAAAACAGTCCACTGCATATATAATAAGTCAACAAATATTTAATTTTTTTTAATGGCTCTATTTTAATAAATTATATAAGACCCCTTAAGCTTTTGAGGGTATGTTATTATTTCATCACTTTTCCACCATTACATCTTTGGAGGGGATTTCAAATTCACCATAGGGCTGTGATGGAGTTAAAGAGGGTATAGAAGGGTTGTGGCCCATAATTTGTTTTATTTAATAACAATTAAATTTATATTAATTTAAATATATGTTCAATTAAATTTATATTTAATCTTAATTCCATACTTTCCATAGAATGAGTTTTGGGAGAAAAGAACGTGGGTATTAAGCATAAATTCAAAATGTTTGTTCATCTTCTTGATTACTCGAAAGAAGATTTGTACAAGTTCATGCATCCATGAATTGATTAGTGAAAGTAATTTTCATTATCAAAATAAACGTCGAGATTCGAACTCACATAACATGGGATAATATGAATATTCTTGACCATTCGGTCAATTATACAATTTTTTATATGAAGTTGATAATTTTCTTAAATCAATGTTTGAACTTGAAAAAAAAAACAAATTAATATGACACTTAGTATTATTAACAAATTTTCGCTAGTCAATATCACGTCAACAACTTAATTGATTGTTGAAGTAACACGTCAACACTCGTATCAATTTGAGAAATATTTTCAAGTTTGAGTATTAATTCTAAGAGGAAAATTTAGGTATAATTTTAAAAAAAGCTTATCAATTTCAGGTATTGATTTGTCATCAACAACTTAATTGATTGTTAAAGCGACGTCAACGCAGGTATCAATTTTAAAAATTTAAATTCAAATACTAATTTGAAAATATATATATATATATAACAAATTGATCTTTGTCGAATTAGGAGATAATCAAGTAATCTCATAAGCGAAATGTTATTTCAACAGAGCCAACATTTTAGTAAGAGACTACATAATTATCCCCTAATTCAATAGAGACTCATTTGTTATATAAGAAAAAAAAATCAAGTACCAATTTAAGAAAAAAATATCAATTTTAATACCAATTTTCATAATAAACGTTCATCCTATAATTCTAAATGGGTGTAAAATTAAAAAGTAATTTGTTGTATAACTAGGTCAATTATATATATAAAATAATAATAATAATAATAATAATAAAATTGAAATTCCTTTAAAAATATTATGTATTAATTTTTTAAAAAATTTTAACATCATATTGTAAATTACAAATTAGGCCACCGATTAGATCATACCTCTATGTACAATATTATATTACTATACACTAGTTCATCCACACAATGAAGACAGTCCAAGTGGCCATGGGGACCCTTTCACTTATCAGCTTTCTCAAAGTTTCCCAGAGAAAATTATCAAAATATCAATTGGATTGGATCTTAATATTAAAAAAAAATCTTCATCAAAACTTAAGATGTGTTTATCTTAGAATACTCGAGTTTAATTCGCTTTGTCTATAAGATGTGTGTGCATTATCAAAGGGTTAAAAACGTGTATAAACATATACTACCTTCTAATCACCTTTAGAGTATTAAAAAAATCATCATTAACATTGATTATATTAGTGTTCATCACATTTTTAGCTGAATTTAACTAGGAAAAAATATGATTAGTACACATAATGTCTCAAATTGGTGAAATGTTTAAATCATTTGCATAACACCTCTCTACCAACAATATAATGCCTTTTATTTCCCAAAATGTACCACACTAATATTCATAGATTTTTATTTTTAAAAATTAATTTTAAGTGTATTTAATATTAAAAGTATGGTCAGCCGTGAATCAATTGATATTATTGTTGTTAAATTAAAAGTTGTTATTTTAAGGGAATGGTTTGCTTCTATGACACTTTTGGTTTCATGTTTTATTCTTGTACGAATTTTTTGGTAAACAGTCCCCATCTTTTTTTTGGAGCGTGATTCGTTATTCGTAAATCAAGAGTGTGAAAATTATCTCTCTCACAAGAATTCGTCGAATTTATGTTGAAGAAGACTTCGAAGGCACAAGTAATCAGCACTTGCAAAAACAAACTCACTAAATATTTCATAAATCAAAGAAAATCTTTCTTACAATAATGGAGGCTTCATCCTTTTATAGGTGAAGGATAGACAAAGTAATTTAATTTCTACTAAAACAAGGAAAACATAATCTAATTAAAAATAAAAAATAACAGCCTTTAAACTCATTGTTCTTGTGTGGCAAGTGATAAGCTGATAAGGGCTGGGTGGCTTGTTCTTAAAGTATATAAAACCCTAAAAATATCAATTTAAATGATAATAAATATTTTGGGCTAAGTTTAATTCGTCCAAAGCCTTATATGTTAACTTTTGGGCTGAATTTTACAAAATCCCGTAATAATCCCGTATCCAGTTTTCTGCATGCTCAGTCTTCAGTAAATTGGGCGTATCTTGAGTTCCTGATGTCCGATTGATGCGTTTCAAGATGCGTTGGAAAGGTAACTGAATGACGGACAATTTGTTAGAAGACAACTTGACTCAGAAATGCCCGGATCCCATCTGAAAACTCATCGCAAGTTGGATAACTTTCCAGACTTTACAAACAGATACAATTTCTAGTCCAAGATGCATCGTTTTTGACCTCCTCTATGCGTGCACTGTTTTGGTTTTTATTGTTTGCATCGAACAAATTCAACTTCTTGTCCAATATTAATAATTTGACCCCGCTCATGCATGTATCACAAAGCCATCCAAGACTGGCTGACAGGTCTATCACTGAGGTAAGATCTTTTCATGGATTGACAAGTTTCTATCGACGCTTCGTCAAAGATTTCCCTTAAAATAATGTGCTTAAACGTGATCCGTTATTCGTAATTTAAGTACGTTGTGAATGGAGAAAACTATTTTCGAAATATCATTTTATAATGAGTCTCTGTAGTGTTCGATCTAAATTAGTCGATTGATAAATTAGATACCGATAATTATAAAAATATATAATTTTTACGACAAAAATGTGAACCTATTTATTCAATAATATATTTTGATTTATCGTAAAAAAAAACCCTTAAAAATTCCCTCCAAACATGTTTAGAATTTAAGAGTCCCAACTTGAAGTATGAAAGGACAAGAAATTTTTTGAATTTATTCAAAAAAATCCCAACTTTGAATTTTAAACCTTGTTAGCCCTTTCACTTTCCATTACCTTCTTATTTCTATACATCAGAAAATCCAACAAAAGCGTGTTTCTGAAGAGAAAACTAAGGGAAAGCAACATAAAGCTTCAAATCCCAGATCTCTACATGTTTTCTCTTCGAAACCCAAATCTCCATTTACAAAGATTCTAAGAAAATGGCAGCGAAATCATTGATCTATGCGTTTGTATCTCGTGGAGATGTTATATTAGCCGAGTACACTGAGTACAGTGGGAATTTCAATTCCATAGCTCTTCAGTGCCTCCAAAAGCTTCCTTCTTCCAATAACAAGTTCACTTACAACTGCGATGCCCACACCTTCAACTACCTTGTTGATAATGGCTACAGTTAAGTTTCTTTTTTCCCCTTTTTATATGCTTTTAATATTCATTTTCATCCTTGGTTTAAAAAGTTTGGGTCTTTTTGGAAATGAATGAGAAGAAAAATTTGGGCCTTTTTTTCTTCCTTTTAAAGTATAATCTGATCGTTGGAAAAACAATGGGGTTTAGGATCTAGAGGGGAAGTTGGGATTTTTGGTTTCTCCCATCGGATTATTTATGAGAAAATTGCTTGTTAGAAATGGAGAAATTGAAACCTTGTGTTTTGCTGCAGCTGTTTTGTATGTTAGTAAAGTTTTTATCTGGTTATCACGCATTATATTATAGAATTTGCCTGTCTGTAGTGTATTGTGTTCGTATAGTATGCAGGTTGTTGAAACTCATGTGCAAATGTGGTTATTCTATTCGATTTTATTTTGTTATGATCCGAGTTTGTTTCAAAAGATGATTGGAATCGATCACATCTTTATGCTGTTATATACCAACTTCGAGTGAAAAAGGGATATCGATGTGGTTTATCTTCCTCGAGTTCTGCATTCCACATTCATGGTCAAACAGGAGAGCAGGGTGAGGGGATGTGTGTAGTCTATTGTGTTCGTATAATATGCAGGTTGTTGAAACTCATGTGCAAATTGGGTTATTCTTTTCGATTTTATCTTGTTATGATCGGAGTTTGTTTCGAAAGATGATTGGAATAGATCATATCTTTATGCTGTTATATACTAACTTCGATTGAAAAAGGGATATCGACATGGTTTATCTTCCCCGTGTTCAGGCATTCCACATTCATGGTCAAACAGGAGAGAAGGGTGAAGGGATGTGGGATTTTGTTATTTATGCATATTGCCTCAATGAAGTCTGATTGACTCCTTGTTGAAAGAACCTTCTTCTGTGTTATCATTTGCACTCATTTTTGGCTCTTTTGTTTTTCTATTATGTTGGTAGATCAGCTGACTTTTCGATGTTGCAGCTTATTGTGTCGTTGCAGACGAGTCAGTCGGAAGGCAAATACCTATTGCTTTTCTGGAGCGAATCAAGGATGACTTTGTATCAAAATATGGTAGTGGAAAGGCTGCTACAGCTCCTACCAACAGCCTGAACAAGGAATTCGGGTATCCATCTCTCGACTAAAACCCTGAAAATCCTTAACAAGGAGATCGTTTCTTATTAGTGTAGCAAATATAATGTGTTATTAATTACAGGCCGAAACTGAAAGAACATATGCAATACTGTATCGAGCATCCTGAAGAAATAAGCAAGCTTGCTAAGGTTAAAGCTCAGGTTTCAGAAGTCAAAGGTGTTATGATGGAGAACATTGAAAAGGTAGTTTTTCTTTGGCATTAGCCGCAACACGGTGATGCTCCTGTTGTTGTCTCTACTAAACCTTAACGGTCTTCGTCGAATATATCTGGGATTGAATTATCGAACTTTTCAAGTAGTTAAAGTGGTTTGCTACTTTTTCCAAATGCCTATATGTGTCCTGTGCCTCCATGGAACTATATGGTTTAGCTTCTTAAATATCACATTTTCTGGTAGGTTTTGGTTGATGTTGCCATCCTGCAATACGTTCTGGCAAATTGCAATTCGCCAATATTAAACTATGATAAGATTTCGGTACTCAATCGTATATTTGGTGGTTGTTACTGAATTTTGTTCCTACAGGTGTTAGATAGAGGGGAAAAGATAGAGCTGCTAGTGGACAAGACTGAGAATCTTCATCATCAGGTCAGTGACTCGACCGACGAAAAAAACCATGCAAGCAGACATTAGCTATGCAGTTCGTGTTTTACAACTTTCTGAAATGATTTCTTTGCAGGCTCAAGACTTTCGAAGTACCGGGACAAAAATCCGAAGAAAAATGTGGTTACAAAACATGAAGATCAAGCTGATCGTTCTGGGAATACTGATTGTCTTGATCCTCATCATCATCCTCTCTATTTGCCGTGGTTTCAACTGTGGAAAAAAATGAGTGCTCCTCTCTATTTAGCAATCACCGGATGTTTGGTGCAAGTTATTTTTTATTATGAACATACCCTATAATTTTTTGTTTTGTTTACATGAATGTGCTTTTTGCAGCCGTCAAACCTCGGTCTGTTGGCAAATTGTCTGTTCTATACAGGAACTTGTTTGATGTTCTTCTATCCGTAGCTCGATATTGCTTGCCTGTTCGAAGTTCCCATTTCCAAAACATGTGGAAATGCTTATTTGCACCAAACAGGATGAACTGCAACTACTTTAGGACTTTAAAAGGTTAGTTCAGCATTGTTGTTGCAGTTGAAAGGCACCCAGTGGTCGGTTTTCTAGTTTGCGTCGGTTCCGAGCAGCTAAAAACAATACTAAACATCTCTTGTAAACAAGAATCTGATTATTCTCCTTGGATTTCTCAGATGTTTTACACCTTGCTACATCTTTGGTTATCTTCGAAGCCATCAGCTCGACATCCCAAAACCGAGCTACAATTCTTCTCCATTTAACCCTTTTATCACATTCCTCATTACCACCACACATACATCAGCGAGCCCTGGTAACCATTCTAGGATATGACCTATTTTTTATTCTTCGTGTCCGTTTTACGGTCTATATTCAGTTTCAGGACTGTCCTTTCAAATAATATTATCTTTGAAGTTTAAATATAAATTCTTTCTTTGAAAGTGTAATATTCATGTCTTCGGTTATAATACCATACAACTCAAACCAATGAACCAATTCGTTTCTCCTTCCTTTTCTTACATGACTATAAAACGTGGAAAAGGGTGTCTTGGAAACACTTTCACAAGTCTTACAACTCACAGGATAAGTCAATTTATGCACCATCCAACTACTTACTAGTTGGGACATATCTCCGATAAACCTGCAATCATGTCTAATTCCTCATTAACTTCAAAAGTCAATGAACACTGAAAATTCCACAATGAAAAAAAAGGTAAAATTTCAATGGTTACTTGAAACTTTGACCAAAACAACAAATAGGGGTTCCTAATAAGTACTGTCCACCAAATGATGTTTGACTTGACCAGGATTTTGTTGGATCCAATGGCTTGACTTGACCTGAATCTCTTTCTAATAACTATGTAAACTTATTACATGGTTCTTGATTATATTTAAAGTTGAGTCAAGTTAAATTCTCCAACAGTATAAAACTCTGTTAGTATTGTTTTTTTTTCATTCACAAGAACTTATCGCTCAATTTGATAAACAACGATAAAACTGGATGATATTGAAGTCTAGGTTTTGTATCCATACCATAACTCTATATATTAATTTCCTATTGATTTGGGCTATAATTTCTTGCACTATTTGTATTTGGTCAAGTGTTATGAATAATGTTGAAACCTCTATGACAAATCTCTATCAAACTATTTTTTTTTTGAATTAAAAGAAGAATCCAAAAAGAGGATATTACAGTAAGTCTAAGTGTGAAGCATCCGGCTCAAGGAGATGAAGAACAGCAAGGGGTGCTCCTCATGAATGATCAGATCCCTACAAGAAGGGTCGGTGAGTTTGGCCATGGCGTCCGCAAGAGCATTAATTTTGGGTGGGATCCACATAATGGACACAGTCCATGCTTTCTTAATCAACTTATCAATAGAGCGAACCAAGGAAATCGAGCTAGATTCCACTGCTTGGTCATGTAGAAGTGTGACTGCCTCCAGGGAATCAGATTGAACGAAAACATGCAATTTGGAGTCCAGTATAGATAGCCCAGAGTTCCGCATGGAGTGGTTGGAGCACGCCCAATAATTTACAAAACCCCATAATCTAGGACCCTCCATGGTCTCAGAAAAGACCTCCAATAGACCCAGCACTAGAGGTCGGGGACACCGTACCATCAACGTTCATGCAAATCCAGCTTGGTTCAGGACCTTACCATTGTCGAGGAGCAGAACGAGACTCAAGTCTGGGACTTAAGAAATAGCGACATTCCACATAGTAGCGCGCCCAGGTGACGCTCTTGAATAATATACCATTCTCATCATGGAAGACGGAGTTGAAATTCCAAATCTTTAAACATGTCTGCACTCTGCTCCACTCCTTTGGTCTTAATTATTATTGAAATTCCAAATCTCAGCAAAGCTATCTATGAACCATCAAACTTCTCTTACAAAATTCCTTCCCCATCAAGGGACCCATCTGATAGAAAAACCAGAAAAATGTGCCATTGGAAATCGATATCCGAGTAGACACCACATTGCCATATTCAACAAAAATGCAAAATCTTTGGGCTGGGGGAATCATGGTCCCATTGCTCTTAATAATGTTGACCCCCCTTTGTTTTTCCAATACTTTTTTGATGAAACAAGAGGATAATTTATGTATAGGGTTGGCGTACGGCAACACAAAATTCAAGATTGACCAAGTTACTTCCGTAAAAGAATTTGTTATAGTCAAACGCAGCGTGGTTTACATAGATAGTTAGATACAACCGATAGTTTTATTTTTTTCTTTTGTAAATTTTGAAATATTTCTGTATAAGATTGATTAGTAGTGTTTTATTCTTGTCTATTGTACGATTCACTAACAAAATTCTATTTTTTATAATAAAATTCAATATATATATATATATATGAATTAGGATCCACTTACACGAATGTAAAACTAAAACATGTTTTTTTGGATTGTTGGATAAGAAAAATGGATAGCTGAGATAGGCTCCTTACATTTTTTTCCAAGTGATGATCTTCACATATCTTACTGTTGATCTCAGCCATCCGTTCTACCCATCCAACGATCCAAACGTGTAAAACTTAAAAACTCTTACATAGTATAAACGGATCCTATCCATATATATAGCGCGTGCTTTACCTCTCTGTCCACTTCATTAAAATTGACTACCGTGTTGTATCTGAACTTCAAACGATTTGGCCTTAACCATGTTAATGGTCCCAGATTATTGGTTAATAGAGAATTAAAGTCGATGCACCAATAAATCATGAAATGTTATGATTCTTAAATACGATTTTAAAATTTTATTTAGAAGTAATTCACAGGATCATGTATTCTTTTCTTTCCTAGTTATAATGAAAAAAATACAATTAGGTGAATCCAGCCTATTCTTGAAATAAACAATTCGCACACTCTATTTAAAAAAAAATCAATACACCAAAGACTACGTTTAAATTTATTAGATTTATTTTTAAAATATCGGCATTAACCCCGAAATTCTCAACATAGTGACCCAAAGAAATGAAAAAATCGGTTACGTTTTTCATATGATCTCCTGTTTTATTTAAGACTTTATTTGTGCAATTGGCATGTGGGGATGAACTAAGCATAAATAAAGAAAGAATTGAAGTATCTATCCAACTTCTCTAGTTACATCTATGCTATAAATATTCCTTTAACGTAAAAAAGTTTAATTGTGGTTTTAGTATTTTTACTATGTTAAAATTATTATTTAATCCCTGTAGTTTAATTTGAAATATCTGATTCATCTATTTGTATAATATTAGTACTAGATATAAATTATATAAAACTCATAACGTCGATTTCTTTTACTGGTATTTGATCACATAACTACACCACCTTAATAATCACATACATTTCACCACTAGTTTCTCATTATTTCAACTCTTGTAATATTTTTTTTGAAAAGTCAAATAAATTTTATTAATAATAAAAATAATCAAACTATGACGATATCAAACATAAATCGGAAGAGGTTGTGGTCCCAATTTTTTGTCTAATGATAATTTAGGTTCCTATAAATTTAAATATTAGATAATTTAAGTCTTACCCTTTAAATTTTAAGTTTAAAAAACTTAAAAGCTCTTATAATTTTAATTTGACCCTCTCGATATTCGTTCTTAGCTACGTCCTGCCTAGAAATTAACAAATTAATTGATTAATTATATATAATTTTTAAGTTTAACAACCAAAAACATTGCCTAACTTGGTACTTGTATATATGAGAAATTAATTGATTAATTATATATAATTTTGTCTCCTTATCTCCGGAGATCATGTGGGTAGTTAGACATTATTTTTTTTATTAAATAGAGAGATTACATTTACATATCGAAATTCGAACCCATATAAGATGAAACAACATGATCATCCTTAATCAATAAATTAATTAATAGATTTCGATTGTTAGGCATTACTTAAATTACAATGATAAAAAATTTATCCATTAATATTTATATTTTTTTAATCAATTTAACCCTTAAGAAAATCTAATTTTCTCTTTAACTACTTTTCACATGGATGAAGAGATTAAATAATAGTACATTAACTTGATTGTATTCATGAAATTGGAATCACCTGCATGGAGATTTGAGTATCTTTCATAAACTATCTCCAATAATTAATTCCAAGACATTAGATATAATTATAATACGTAAATATAATATGAAGACAATGAATTGTCGTATCTACACAAATTGGCGTAATTTGTGTTCGTATGTATTCAGTGGTAAAACAAATTAGTCCGTCCAAAATCATTAGAATTTAAATTAAAATTTGTCGTCAGTACAGTTAACATCGATACGAGGTTTTGGTTTCAACAAACACTGCTTTGTTTTTCTGAATCTTGTCATAATTTTTTTAATTTCAATTGCAGTAATCATCTTATCTCGTGATTTTTTTAATTATTCGTTAATTTAATATGTATATTAAAATTTTGAAAAGAAGAGGCATGTTTAGATGATTAAACTCATTATTGCACTGTCAGTTTAAGATTAGGGTTGTTCAGTTGCAGAGATAGATCAAGGGATGCTTGAGAGAGCAGTTGTATCCCCTAAAAATTTTAAATTTACATATACTTTATGTATTTTTTATAATTTTTATTGATGATCTAAGTTTGCACTCCAGAATTTCTAATATAAATCTCTAACAATTTGTACCTCTTAACATAAAGTTTTGCATTCGTCTATGTTCAGTCGGACATCACTTAAACACATTTAATATTTTTTATTTATACGATAAATTAACAATGGATGCTGGTGTGGCTTTGAATGGGATATTTTTTTTCGAATGACCTTGCTCACGCGGTCCATTCTTCGTTTTTTTTTATCAAAGTAATTGATTGAAATCTAATTCGACTAGGTTACTCAATTAATAATAAAAAGAGATTTTAAGAGTTTTGAATATAAGTTTTTTTAACAATAGTATCTGATTTTATTCAATATCATGAAAAAATATTACAAATACAATGCATCAAAAAGAGAAAAAAATGACTAATCCACGAAAAATCTCATACAAAAAGTGCAAAGAAAAACAAACTCTTCTATGGAGATTAGCATATCATCAAAACCCAGAAACCTTGTTAGTACCTACAAATACACACCACCACTTGTCAAAGCCACACAACCAACAACGGGCAAACGATGTTGCGTACAATGTCATACGAAGGCTCTGTGATGTATGGCGAACGTGAGATCGCAGACAACACCCTATCCAGCAATCTCGTAACAACGTAACGAGATCGCTGCGACTGATGATATGAACCTACGGCATCTCATCATAGCCTGTCCAATCAACACACCACGACTACTTAGTCGTGACACCTGTCCCAACGGTATAAATAAAACATGCAATGAGAGGAACGGGATATCCCAGACTTGAGAGGCACCACAAATCAATATAATAAGAATAACAGGCAGATTCCTACAGAGGACCACCATCTAAACTTCCGTCGGACCGTCATCTCTGACCCTTGTTGACTTTGACAATCGGCAAACTTTTATGAATCTCTTTGTCTCTAACTAAACGAGACGTTTTACGGGATAAAAAAGAAGTGGTTAGCGAACTAAACTATGAGGCAGATTGCTCCGCTACACAGTTCTGATTATATCGGCTAACAAACCATCAAACGAGTGGGGATCAATCTTTTCTATGATCATTGACAGAATCAAATCAAAAAGCTAGTGTCGTGAGGATCTCTATACGAGCACCAAACGACTGCTAAGGTATACTGAAATCGTACCAAACGATAGATGAAACAAACCACAAAAGTCAATGAAAAGCGTGTCATAAAGGCAGAGGAAACACGTGCCAAAGCAGAGGTTCTTATTAAAAATGAAAAAATAAAACATGAAAGAGCAAAAAAACTAATGAACACCGATGGTCGACAACCGATACTAAAATTGGTTGCCGCCACCGATTAATCAAAAAAGAAATAAGAAAAATTTACTACGGCTATAAAAAAAACTAAGTTTTGTAGGAGAGAAAACTGTTTTTTTTTTGTTTTTTTAATATATGTTAATTGAATTAACAAACTTAATTGATGTATCTAATTTAACCGAAAATTTAATATTTGAGTGTTATTTTGATTACCAGTAATCTAATCTTGATAATTTTGTATGTTTATTTTTTGTTTTTTTATTAAATAGAGATGTATTATATTTTCATATCGAGATTTAAATTCATACAAGACGAGGGAATATGAGCATCTTTAATCACAGGTCAATTAGTGGATCTCAATATTATTTTATAGTTATTAGTATATTTATTGTGTTTTAATAGTTGGATTTTGCTGTTTTGTTTGATATATAAAAGGTAATTTTATTAAGTTGAATTTATTAAAAATTAAAATAAACAAAAAAAATTTAAATAATTTCTACTAGGGGAGGGAATGAGAAATTTGCTCATAATGAGTTTTGAACCCACGACCTAGGGGAGAGAGGAGGGTGTCAACTAAAAGCATTAACCACTTGTTTTAGAGGTTATTGACAAATAAAGAAATATTATAAATAAATAAAAATGTAGCATAAAATTAACAAAACAAATGAAACTAAAAAAAACTAGAAAACGAAACTCTTTGTTTATATCCACCTACATGCTTAAGGATCGGAGTAGGACTGATGAGCAAAACCAACAATCTTGCATACCGCTTCATAAAACATATCTTATTGCATCAGCAAACGAACTACAAAAGGGGATCAAACTATTGAAAGATCACCAATAACCGTAAATCATATTCGAGTGTTGTGAGAAAACCATCCACAAACACAAATCTACCACAAAGATATACGAAAACGTGTCATAAGACAGAAACGTGCCACAAGACAAAGGAAAACTAGAAGAAAACTAAAATATAAAAAAAATACAAGAACTGAATATAAGAAATTAAAAGAAAGAAATATTGACATTCGAATACCAATAATAAAAATTGATGTCGTCGTCGGTTAGTTAATAATAATAAAAAAAGAGAGATAAAAGAAAAAACTCTAATTTTCTAGATCAATTATCTAAAGTTCACTTTTCCAAACAATTAAATATCTTTTCGGTTTAAACCCTAAACTCATGGTATATGTATTACTTATATAATTAAAGTTTAGAGTGTGTGAAGTTGATTTGAGTTTGGTCTTGTTTTATCTAAGAAAAGAGAAAATTAAATTATATAATTAAGAAAGTTTTGTTAGAAAAAAAAAACTTTTATTTTTATTTTTAATTTTGAAAAAGATGGATTGATTAAGTAGATTTGAAGTCAATCATGTCAATTAAGACAACATAGTAAGAATAAATAGACATGTTAGGCAGATTGTGTGTACTAAAGCATCTATCCATTTAAATGAATAGATACCTTAGACCTTATAATTAGTCAAAGAAAGTGACCCCTCAAAGCTAATAATTGCTACGGAAATGAAAATCAACTATATATATACACATTATCTCTCGATTGAACTCGAGTATGATTTTAAATAATTTCTAATTCGAGTCTAATAATTCAATTCATTATTAATCCGAATTGAATTAGAGTAACATAAAATAAAAATTCGAATTAGACAAACTATTTGACCCGTGAACAAGTATATATCTAACTATAGTTTCATCATGCTTCAAGGGTGTCACCACCATGTGAAAAAATCTGATATTTTTATGTATTGAATTATGAGTAAAGCCAAAGGAAGTACCCAATTTTAATCTTTTTATTTTGGATTAAGCTAAAAGAAAAGGCACGTTTAGACGTATTGTTATCTATCCACATCATGTCTGGCTGCAAAATTGGTCGGAATTGTGCAGTAATAATTCTGATGAAGAAACGTGGCTAATGGCAACACACAGTCAAAACCTTTGAATTTTAGCAGCCTTCGTAAGTTTTTGTTTCTTAATCAAGAAAATGACTTGACATAGCCACCACCACCATCACCATTATTAAGGTTAGGGCAAGGCATCCAAGTTTTTTGTCCCTTTTTCATGGTCGGAATACCAACATTTCCTTGAAATTTCAACTAAGAAATGAAATAAAGAAAATTTATTTTCGAACCCATCCAATCGCCTATTATTCTAAAGAGATCGAAATTCAAATAATTTATCTACAAGATGCGTGTATATTTTTAAATAATTAAAAATAAAAATATATATATCATATATAATCACACTAAAATATTAAAAAAATTATTCAAGGTTGCGTGCTTATTAACATAAACTTCATCTCTATATTTTAGTTTAATATCAAATCGTGGATGAACAGATTAAATTATTGTCTGATCGATTAGACTTTTGATTCAAATTTTTATAATACTTTTTATTAATTAAAGATGTATTATATTTTTAAGATAATTATTAAAATTCGAATACATACAATATATTACAACAATATTAATAAAATAAAAAGATTAACAGCACAATTTTATAAAGTAAAAGAACAAAATTTGTATTTAAACCGATATTTTTATTCGTTGAAAGAATCCATTGTTTGAATAATAAATATCTTGAAATTTGGCAGTTTCTTAGAAGGAAGAATCCGAAAACAACTCCTGAAACAGAAATCGAAAAGATTAAATAATAGTGGACCGCCTGCAAAATTAATGGGATTTTTATAAAAATAAATCTTTAAATGAAGGCAACCCTTTTAATTATTATTATTTTTTCTTTCTTTCTTTCACATTTAATTATTAAATTATTTTATTCAAAGTAAACTATTAGAGCAATATTCATTTGTCAGAAATTGCAACAACATCCAATGAAGCTTTGTCCCCACATATTGTTTTCGTTGTTTTCTTGGAAACCAAAACTCTCCTAGCACAAATCTTATCAAAAGGTGGGTGACATTAAAATTACAAGAAAAAAAAAACATGGTAAAATCAATCACATCATGCATTCTTGGATACTATTTATCATGTTTGTGTTGAAACCAGAGGTTGATTAATTTAAGGTAAAGTTTTGTACTAATCAAAACATAATTTATGGGTAATAATCAGTTTTTTAAATAATTTTATATGATTATAAAGTAATATATGTTCTTATATATTTTTAACTCTTTGAGAATATATACACTTTGTAAATAAAATGATTTAAACTTAATTTTTTTTAATATGAACATCATCTATTTTTCTACTGAAATCACTTGTTAGGTTCAGATAATAATCAATTTTGATAAAAAAAAATTGACGTGGAAACAATTACAAGTAACAGAAAATTATTTAGGATAAATTTTGCAATAGGAGAAGATAAAGTAACTAAGTTTATATGTACAAATATGTGGAGATCGTAGTTGATTGAGTATGAATTCGGTTAACAGTTTTTTTGAAGGTTTGAGTTTGAATGAATTCAAGTATAACTACTTTCGGTTTAAAAATTTGAATAGATTATAGATAATTTAGATATTATATAAAAATATGTTAAGGTGGTATCAAATAAATTGGTGCAAGTCACAAACAATAAATTGATTTAGTGGGATAAGATATAAAATTCTTTAAGTAGGATCAAGTGTTCGAATCATGACATTGTAAATTGAGTAAATTAGATTGAGAGAGTTGTCCCACTACAAATCTCATAATATTTTATTCAAATTAACCGGTCAATAATTATTTTGATAAAAAATCAGTCAATAAATTAAATACTTTTAAAAGCTCAAAGTGTCGTGTTTTCTAGGAATCCCACTTGAAATTTTTGGAGTAATTCAAGATATGTTGGTATTGTATATAGTAGCCTATAATTTAATATTATAGAATTGTGAGTAATTTAAGCATTATATACACTAATTTAATCTCAGAGTTGTGAATAATTTAAGCATTGTATGTATAAAGTTAACTCAATATGTATGTATATATAGGGTTTTGTGATTACAGTGTGCTTGGTTTACCAATATAGTAGCGGTGGTAGTCGTCGTCGTACGACCACAAAACCCTATATATGCATACATAATATTGAGTTAACCCTATATATGCATATATAATGTTGAGTTCTTGATAGCACAATGTACCATGATAATTTGATGGGACCATTAGTGAACTTATCTGATCATCTCATCTCATCTCTCATCATCTACATTTGTGTTATACTTTATGTGTTTTGAAGTATATTATTCTATCATTTCCTTTTTTGGTGTGTAGGGTTATTTTTTGTCATCTTTCAAAGGTGGTTAAAGTGGAAAACTCTAACGGGATATGGTGGAAGTAAAGGCAATAATATATTTGATGACCGCAAAGAAAAAAAAAAGAAATAGCGAAAGATGAAGAACAGGGGGTGGGTGGGGCGTGGGGGTGGAAACCCCATCAGTTTACATGTATTATAAGTATCTATCTTTGGTGGTGGTGAGTGGCAAGCCATTAACTCCAATATTTCTCTTTTCTTCTTCTTTTTTAATTTTATGTATCCATTATTTTTTCCCTTTTGAAAGTGCATTTGTGGGGTGACTGAAATTGCTGTACTTATCTATCCAATTCACATTATGTGTATGTATATTCAGTGAAGGATACATAAATATATTTTAGGATTGACATACATCAAGTCTTAAAATCTCAGGGTAGGCATAACTAATAAAAATTTAAAAAATAAAATTAAATATGTGAAGTTTAGAAAGTTCAGGGTTGGCACGAACCCACCCTAAAATACACTTGCATTTACACTTGTGTATACATATAAGTCTCGATTATATTAAGAGTCAAGTCAAAACATATTCTTAAATATGAAATGAAATTTTTAATGTTTCTTTTTAGTTGCCCTCCCCTTTTCTCAGGGCTTTGCCCTGATTAGTCCGGACTGATTCGCGTTACACGCATGATTTTGATGGATGAGTTTCCCATGAAAAATATTTTACATACACAAAGCCTCGAACACAAAATCTACTCAAACGATATCAAATTACTTATCATTTAAACTAAACTCTACTTAATATACAGGTCATTCAATATCATAAATATGGTCAAAAGCCTCTCATGGTGATTGTGGTATGCAAGATTTTTGCCATCATTTTCACTCGATTAATGTGGGAAAAGAGGGAGGGACTCGAAGTTTGGTCGCCGGGAAAATTTTGGATTTATGAAGGATCGTGACTTGTCCCTCATCTAATTAATCAAACTATCATGATTTTCTTTGGCATCAATCCCAATACAATGCAATGCATGTGGTTGACCGTCAATAGTGGATATACTTTGCTTAATTTGTAATGTATTTATTGACACTAATTTTGATTTTTATTGAATTTTAACCCTTTTTTTCTAACCCCATTTATTTTTTATTTTCTCTTTTACCTTGGTGGAAAATTATGCCCTAGTAAGCCACCGACAGAACTGGGGACTGTTTGGAAAGCAAGAAAATCCATCGTCCACGTGTTTCCTACGTGAAATCATATAGTGATTGTTAATTATGATTTTTTAAATGTGATCAACTTGAATTATCATGTCAAATCATATAGTGATTGTTAATTGATAATCGTTAATCCATGAAAGGTCATGCTGTGAAGGGTTATAAACTCAGATAAAAATATCAACAGCCATATGAAATATTGGTTAACTTTATTTTAATGGAAAATTGAAAAGAAAATATAATATATCAAATATGGAGGGCTAATTTTGAACTTTATCCCTTCGTTAGGCAAAAACTCATAAATTAATCATTTTACTTCAATTTACCGGAATTAATTCTTACATGCTCAAACTAACAAAAATAAAGTAAGAATTCACTCACGGCCACTACTACTGCCATTATTATTATTGTGCCTAATTGTCCGTACAAAGACACCGAAAACAAATACGGTAAATTAAAAAAAAAAAAAGGAACAGACAAAGACAAAAGGTGGGGAAACGGGAAACCGCAACTTCAGATTGGACCCCACAAACGTAGACCGGGGGAGTATCTTTTTTTGTCATTTATTTATTTTTATTGCCTAAAAAAGGGAAAGATCCCACGCTTCACACATGCGAAAAGGTTAGTGGGGTCCACTGATGGGGTCACGTTCTCAACGGACCCTTCACCCTGTTTCTGTTTATTTTATTATGTACGTATATAACCACTTATATTAACTTATTTGATGAACTAAATTAGATCGAAGTGATATAGAGATTTTATATAGGGACGGCATTTCAAGTTCATTTTTTTTATTCACAAATTTTGAATTTAGGAACGAATAAGGACCGCAAACTATTAGAAAATTATATTACAAATATAATAAGTGTAAAATTATAATATTTTAGAGGCTTTAAAATTAAATTATCATTAGAAAATATTAAAAAATATCTAAACTATAGGGAATTTAAAATTAGGGGTCGATTGCCTCATCCAGCACCCCTTTGGTCTATTTCTGCCTGAATTTAAACTTTTAATCATGTTTAAGGAGACTATGTCTCATCATGCTAGATCAACTGGTTATTAGTTATATAATATATATATATATTAAAATTGTTGATGGGGTGCTAGGACACTTATATCGGCTTACGTGGCAAATATGCCGCATATTGATTATATATATGTGTGTGACAGACAGTCAGTAATCAATTTTTGGTTTGAAACACTAAGGTTGTGTTTTTTGTTGCAGTAGCGGTGGTCAACGCCCGTTTTCCCCCAACAACAACCTCAAACAACGGCCGTTCATGCTCCAAACGACTGTTTACCCACCTATTTACGCGTCCAAACGTCCATTTTGGTACAACTAGATTTTTTGGGTTCTGGCAACGCCCGTTTGCACACTCAAACTTGAGTTGGGACGACAACGGCAAAGGGAGCCTAAGGCTACGTTCAGCAATGCTTCTCTAACGTCCGACCGAACATTTTCTCGCAGCTAAAAAATTCAGTTTTTAATGCTCAAACGACTGTTGGAGGCTGACGGACGTTACAAAATCTTTGGTGAACGGGGACTAAATCCCATGTTTGATAGAACAGGAAAATAATGATGTTTAAATTCCCTTTTTGCCTCCTCATTAGTCTACCTTTTACAGAGGCAAACACGGGGGCAGTAAAACACTAAAACAGAAGTTAATAAAAAGGTCTAATGTGCTTTCACTCCCTATACTCTTTGTTTATTAATTTTTATCTATATATTTGTAATCCTTGAATTAAAGTGTTATAATCTTTTGATTTAGTTATTGAAATCCAATACCAATTGGTAATATTGTTCAAAGAGATTCTATCAATTTGGATTATGAGATCTTTTTGAAAAAATTCTTCACGTGGCCAATATTACAATCGTGGAATGCTAAATAAGAAAATGAAAAAAGGGTTAAATTTAGGGTTTCAAGTTTTTCATTATGAATAGCAAAATTATAAGGTTTTTCAATAGTATTTCAAAGTAGCAGAATGAAAGTCTATTTTTTAGCATTCTTAACGAGGACTCTTGATAATATTTTTTTTACCTCTCGATAAAACTCAAGCACAATTTACAAACAACATTATTCGAACCCAGATCATCTAAGAGAAACAATTTGATGGAAATCATTTGACGGTGTTATCAATTATTAAACGGTAGAGAGGTTAAATTCTTGAAATTATTAATAAAAGAACTAACTTTGAAATGTGCAAAAAATACAAGGACCAAGGATTAAATTGGACAGAAAAGGAAATAGCCAAATAGGAAAAGAATTTATATCATAAACCATATCTAATCTAAATGACGAAATCAGCCACTGCCACCCCATGTTTTACTATTTTAAATTAAAATAATAAAAAATAAAAAATGGAAAGTCTTATTTTCCCTATTAAAAACCAAACCCTAATAAATCTGTTGTTGCTTCATTCATCTTATTTTCCCTTTGTTCAAGGCCAAAGAACTCTCCTTTAATCCCTCTCTCCCTTTCCCTTCGTCCACTCATATATCATTCTCAAACAACAACAAACACTTAAGCAAACGTAGAAGCAAAGAAACAAATGGCAGTCGAAGCTCAAAATATGAATCTTTTCCCTCCCCAGCTCATCCCCAACGGGTAAACATCTACCTCTGTTTCTGTATAAATTAAGGGTTTTGATCTGTTTTCTTTTTCAGTTTTGTTAACATGGGGTTTTCTTGTTTTTGGTTGTTGTGGCAGAGATTTTATGTGTGGGAATCTGTACAATACCCAGATGAATACTTGTGTTCCTTTGGTTGAAACAATGCAGGAAGCTGCAGTTTATCAATCTCTTTGCAGAGCTGATAGTGGGGTTACGTATAACATGGATTTCCCGGTTTCGGGTCATAGGAAAAGGCCAAGAGATTCATCGTTTGATTCGTTCACGGTTTCCTCTGTTGTCGATGATGATGTTGTGTCTCAGATCCAACAACAGCAGCGACAGGAAATCGACCGGTTGATTGCTCAACATGTAAGTTTTGTTTAATTGTGTCGGTGAACGGTGGACACGGGCTATTTGTTGATGTTTTTTTTTTGGATTGGTTGCAGACTGAAAGAGTGAGGGTGGAGCTTGAAGAAAGGAGGAGGAGGCAATCGAGAGCGTTGATCACGGCTGTCCAAGAAGGTGTAATGAAGAAACTGAAGGAGAAAGACGACGAGATTCAGAGAATGGGGAAACTGAACTGGGTTCTTCAAGAAAGGGTGAAAAGCCTGTGTTTCGAGAACCAACTATGGCGGGACATGGCGCAGACGAACGAGGCCACCGCCAATTCTCTCCGCACCAATCTGGAACAGGTCCTGGCCCATGTCGGCGACGAACGTCACACTAACGGCGGAGGCGTGGAGGCGGTGGTGGTTGATGATACGGAGTCTGGCTGCGGAAGTAGCGACGAGGGGTGGCATAAGGTGATTGCGCCACCGGAAGAGCAGGCGGCGGCAGTGGTGGTTGAGGATGGTAAAAGGAAGTGCAGAAAGTGTGGGGAGAAGGAGTCGAGTGTGCTGTTGTTGCCATGCAGACATCTTTGCCTATGTGCAATGTGTGGATCCAATTTGGTCGGCACTTGCCCTGTTTGTGACTCTGTCGCCAATGCCAGTGTTCATGTTAACATGTCCTGAAACTAGTTCTTTTTTTTAGGTTTAGTGAACAAAAAAACTGAAAAAATAAAAAAAAAGTAAATGTAAATATGTTTTAAGAAACGAATCATATAAAATTTATTTATTTTCGCCGTAATTAGTGTTAAAACACAATGCTTATTTAATCGACAATCAGTTGGTCTTGCGATATGAGGCTCTTAAATACGCAACAGAGAGAATTGGGCTGAAAGAGTCATCCTAATATTAAATCTCTATAAATATTCAATATGAATTAACTGATCAATGAATCGAATACAAGTGGTTAAACAAAAAAATACAATTTGATTTAATTTTCGATTTTCATTTTTACGATTGAGTGAGTGGGTGGGGATAAATTTGTCAAAGTTAAACGTTTCTTCATTCATTGAATGTAAGAAATTATTGGTTTCAATTATTTCACACTTTTGTCACAAAGTGCTCTTCTTTTTCATTTAAAAGATAAGAATTTTTACCGATAATAAAATAGTCTATCTGGATAAAACACTAAAATTTTTAATAATATTAATGATTCTAATTTAACATTATAAATTGAGTAAATTGAAATTAAACACATATCTTCGTTCAATTTCTGACATTAGTTAAAGAAATTAATTTCCTATCTTATTAGCCGGTTAATAGTTGGTACCAAAATTCAATATTCATAGACAAGCCAATGCAAACATTTTTTTGGTTATATTACCCCTCCCTACTAATAAATCAGAATATATTAAATACTTAAATATATTCGATCACACACACTTCTATATTATATCAATATCAATAATAATCGAATTATACTCAATCGAGAAATACAAATATATTTAAACACTAGCTACCTAAGGTTGCCTAGCTACTTAATTGTAGGATTATATAAATATATCTAATCTAATAGAGAGGTTTTGGTTTGT
Source organism: Hibiscus mutabilis (assembly GCA_019671005.1). Lineage (NCBI taxonomy): Eukaryota > Viridiplantae > Streptophyta > Magnoliopsida > Malvales > Malvaceae > Hibiscus > Hibiscus mutabilis. The sequence continues at coordinate 24,489 of JAGYYJ010001601.1, forward strand.
TTACCTTTGGGATTGTCTTCATTATTTGATAATAAAAAAATTAGGCCGATCCATGCTTAAGTATGAAGTTCATTAGTCAACTTTATAAAATTAAGAATCAACCTTTTATTTTAGGGTAAAATACACTAAAAGTCACTTAGTTATACATTTAGTACAAACAATTCACTTTTTCTTTTTCAGATATACAAACAAGTCACTTTTATTCTAAAAGTAACAATTCAATCAATCAACTATATGTTCAGAAACAAATATATCAATTTCTTCTAAAAGTAATAATTCAGTCACTCAATTATAGGTTTACGAAAAAATATATCATTTTTCTTCTAAAAATAACAATTCAATCGCTCAATTATAGGTTTACGAACAAACATGTCACTCAATTAAAATTTCATAACAAACATGTCATTATGTCATTAAAATTAAAATAACAACTTGATATAATAACAATTTATGTTCCCCAAACCTATGCATTCCAGTAATTTTTGGTATAATAACATATCAGTATGTCATTTTATCCCCCGTTTCAATCACGTATACAAGTTTTTCTTGTTTGACGCGCTTTTAGAAATAGTCGTTGACTAGATATGACTTCTAATCATCAACGCTTTCTAAAAGCACGTTAGATGATAAAAGCTTTTGTCTTACGTAATCAAAACGAGAGTATTTCTATGAATAATTGTTGGAGGGGATATTTCAATAAAAAAATATTTAAAATGTATATTGGGATAAATTTCCGGCCGGGCCCTGCTGGTGCAAGTAAATTTATACAATAGAAAAAAATAAAAATATACAAGAAAACAACAACAGAGTACTGCAAATGCAATACTAATTACCAAATATGATGCGGGTGTGTGGGAAATCTGCAATGGCAGTAAGTCCCAGTTTTTTTTGTTGCTATGGATAAATCAAAGTTTTGCAAAAGCTAGAAAATTCAGCTTTTGAAATTTTTGAGTGTTTTTAGTTGCTTTTGAAAATTTTTAGATAAAAAAATTGTTTTGACTCTCAAAACGCAATAAAGAATAAAGCTTAAGTCATATTAAATCGTAAAATACAAGGCAAAGGCAAAGACAAAACACAGAATAGACAATAAAGAAATGTTGAAGAGATATCATCTGAATTATGGCATGAGATGCCCTAAAACTAAGCTCAAAAGCTAATAAAGATATCTGTACATGATTTGTTTAATCTGTTGGTATTTTCATAAAAATAAATAAATGTCTATTTCAATCTCTGTGGATCATGTCAACATACGAATCATTTAACCCCACAAAGAGATCTTCATAATTTATATGCTGCATGAGCCATGATGCAGGTCATATCTTCTCAAAATTACCACCATTCACTTACCATTTCATGCAGGGATGGACTGAGGGGCGGTTGCCTCATAAAAATTTGAAATTATTATACAATTTAATTTTTTTAGAATTTTTTTTATGTATTTTTTATTGAAAATATAGTTTCGTTCCCTAAATTTGTATAAGTTTACTCTCAAAAAATTTATAAATTCGTCTCTTAATCTAAAATCTTGCCTCTGTCTCTGATTTTATGTTCATCCACTTGGATTTTTTTATTCGTATATGTTCTCCAACCTAACCGTACATGCGTTATCTTACCATCTCATCGAATAGTATCATTTCCGGCCATTATGTAATCAAAATGGTCTAATTCTGGTTTTGGTCCCTCTACTATACTTTGGGAGTTCGTTTTTTTTTTTAGAGAGAAAGCCTCTTTCTATCATTGGTGCCTGATGTCCTAGAATTTAGTGAGATGAGTTGAAAATGATGTTTTCTTCTTTTTTTTAATGTAAATATATATGGGCTATGATATCATGCACTATAGTGGAAAAGTTAATTTTTCAAAAGCGTACTTAAATTCACCTTAAAAATTTAAATTTAAATCTTTAATTTTAAAATTTTAAACCTTAAAACTTAAAATTTAAACATAAACCCTAAATTAAACTTGCTTGTAAAAAAATCACTATTAGTGGAAGGAATATTTTCTCAACATATAAATGAGAAAAAGTTAACTATTTAGATAGCTAATTCAAACTACGTCAAATTAAAATATAAAGACTAAATTTCGGGTGTATAAAACGATTAAGAACTAGTCGATTAACCATTAGTGTAGTGATAAATAACTTACGTGACTTAAGTCTCTGTTAACATCAAATTTCTGGTTGAAAATCCGGATAACCCCTTCCCCTACCTTGATAAATAGTACAAGCTACCAACTTCTGAAAACTAGAATAGCACAGGGACAAAAATCACAATTTAACCAATTAAAATCACATATTATATATGAAAAACTTTTAATGCACAAGCGGTAAAAAAATTATTTTTTACAAGCGGGTCTAATTCAGAGTTTAAGCATTTTAGTTGTAGGATTTATAATTTAAAATTTATAATTAAAATTTAAGGTTTAAAATTTAATGAACAAATATTAGATTTTTGGGATTAGAAATTAAATTTTAAGATTTAAAATTTAATTTCTATTTTTAGAGTTAAATTAAACATTTATAAAAAATGAATTTCACTGCCTATGCATCAAATATTAGCTTATATATATATTCATCGAGGAGTCGATATGAATGGGCAAAATGGTACATATGTCATATGTGGTGCGAGGTGAGATGACAGATGGGAAAGAAAAGGGCTCATCATCTTTGTACGTTTAAATAAACAAAGAGAGAGCAGTGTCCAAGGGAGGTGAATCATCTCCAGAAAAAAAGAACCCTGAAAACACGCCGAGGAACAGCAGCAAAAAGACAGTGGAGGCTGCTGCTGGTTTCTCACTTGTGGAAGTCTGTGACCGAGCGTGAGTTGAACATCATGGGTCCAAACCCTTTGGCGTTTACCTCCTTTCTCTTTTTCTCTGCCCCGGTCCCTGCAACTGCTGCAGATGATAATGATAATAGGTAAATAATAATCAATGCAGCACTCTTCATTCTATGTGGGTTGGATAGTCTGCGGTATAATAATTTAATTTAAAAATTAAAAATAATAAATTTTAAATGTTGTTTAATTAACTTAAAATATTATTTTAACGTTAAATTAAATTATTCCGACAAAAATCAGAGAAAGATTGAGAGATATGATGACGGACCTAGTTTAAAAAAAAGGATAAAAGCCGAAGGGTGGTGGCGTGCGTAAATGTATAATGCTAACACAGGGAAACAATCAAACAAAGATGATAAAAAAAATCAATAGGTCTAACTCTGAGTTACATCCCTCTTTTTAAAGAAAAATTAGAAGTTAATTTCTCTACTTTATTTTATTAAAATTTGATATTTAACAGTCTAATCAAACATTGCGAGGAATCAAATTATCTAACTTGAAAATATTATATACTAGTAAATATTTAAACTCAATTGTTTTTTAGATACAAGGTTTGATCTGTCTAATTCTGAGTTGTACAAGTAATTTTTCGCATTTTACAGATACTGTGTATTCGTCCCAACATTTGTAGGTTGCACTCTTTTCCCCCTAATTAGGTGTATGAAGGTTTTTTAATGAGGCACGTATTAATATATCAATTTGTATCGGTTTTTCGTTATTAATCATACAAATTTCTTTTCAAAAAAATTGTGGATCTCTCCCTCTTCTTTATGAAAATTGAGAAATTAGTGTCTTTAATTTGTTAAAATTCGATCCTCCTATTTTATAGTATTAACTTAGAAGTGAGTTCAAATGTTAGTAACCAAATTGATTTTTGCTAATTACTAATTCTTTGTATATAGCTTATTGAGATGAGCTGATGATTTGTGTCATGTTGTTGCATATAAATTGTTGTCCTTCCTTGTATGAATCATTAAATTATTGATTTTTAGGTCCACAATTTAACTATAGAATTCAATAACATTACTAAACTGAATTAACTTCTAAAAATTAGTAAAAATGAAAGGGATGGAATTCATAATTAGACCATAATAACAGTAGTAAAAAGAAGACCCATAAACCTGCTATTTCAATGACTAGTCTTGTAATAATGACAAAAAAAACTTTAATGGGAGGGAGGGATCCACGTGAAATGACTTTGCTAATTTTTGTGCATCACTTTGGTTTTCATGCTCTCTAGTCTGGGTTTCTGACACGTACAATCTTTGCCAGTCCATGTTCACTGTTCCCAAACTTGTTCCATATGTTAATGTTACGTTTTTTGCTTTATTTATCATTTTTGTTCATCTTCTTGGTTTACTTATTTGATTGAAATTGCTTTCTGGGGTTGGTTGTTAAAGAGATAAAGTTGAAGACGCCATGAATCTGAGGAACACTGACCTTGTTTTTGGATATATATATGGCAACTTTACCAAAATATGGTATTCATTTTTTTTCAAAAATATAGTACCTCTCAAATTATTTTCAAAAATATTATATTTTTTACATTAAAAGTGAAATCGGATTAAAAGGATTCCGACTTTGAACAATATTTGTATTTTGTTATTAAAAAATTTGAAGTGGAACTAAAAGGGTTCTGACTTTAAATAGTAATTTACAATAAAGTCGGATTGTATTCCCACCGTCTTTAACATTTTTCAATTAAAAAATAACATAAACAGTGATGTCATATTGTATTTTCACCGACTTCACTTTTACTGTAGCAAATGATATAGATTTTAAAAATAAAAGTAAGGGTAACATATTTTTGGAAAAAAAGTTTCCAACTGCCATATTAATGACATTTCCCCTATATATATATATATATATATATATATATATAAGTTATGATCCACTTACACATAATGTAAAACTCATAGTTTTACACATTTTTTGATCGTTGGATGGGTAAAATAGATGGATGATAGTAATTCATTTTTTTAAAGCAATAATTTTCACATATCGTATTGTTAATCTCAATCATCCATTTTACTCATCAAACGATCCAAAAAACGGATAAAACATAAAAATTCTTATATTGTATAAACAGATCCTCTCTCTATAAGATAAGACATAAAAGTCTCGGTAGTTGCCAATTACACATCAACCTGTCACGTTTAGCTAAGCTTTACATAAGTAGATCCTAACCTTGTATATTTTATGAATATATATACATATATAAATTTTTTTAACCAAAGAAAGTCTCGGTAGTTGCCAATTACACATCAACCTGTCACATTTAGCTAAGTTTCTATAAGTTCCCAATTGATTTTATAAGATTTATATAAATCTATCTATTAATATATCAATCTCAAACGAACTACCAATTAGTTTAGTGGGATAAGACATTAAATTCTTTAAGTAAAATAAGATGTTTGAATATTGGTGTTATGAATAAAGCAATTGGATTGAAAGAGTTGTCCTCATAATAAATATCTACAATATTTAATTCGAATTAATCAACCAATAAATTAGAAACATGTAGTTAAACCCAAATATATATATATATAAATATCTATAATATTTAATCTAAATTAATCAGCCAATAATTTAGAAACATATAGTTAATCCCATATATATATATATATATATATATATATATCCCAAAATGAAAAGACTTCGTTAGTTTCATGACATATGGGATAACCACCCTACACTCGTTGCTGACCATGCCACTTATTTTCTTTGAATGTGATGATGAAGATAACAAACAAATTTTAAATTGACAAAATCCAACAAATTATTTGATTAGAAAATAAGATGATGTTCGTCTTAAAAAATTTGTGTTCGAATAATTTTATTTGATTGGTGCATATATGATATTAAATAATTAAAAATATAAATATATACTATATTATAATCATCTTAAAACTATTAAAAATTGAACTCGTTAATTTATTAATTTTTCGGAGAAGGGGAATTATAAAACTTAGCCGAAATTAATTTTTGATTAGATTTATTACTATAGTAATTGGAACATGAAAGCAACAGTTGATGAACGGTATTTATTTACTATTTTCTTTTTGTGGGATCCACTTAACTAAGGTATTTTTTATCCATAATTAAGGTATCTTTTGCCCGACATGAATCTCAATTTTCATATTTGTTTTTAATAATATATAATAAAATCGATTTATTTTTAAAAAGTACATATAATAATGTTTGAATTATTTATAAATTGAATTTTTAAATTGGAGGTAATTTTCTTTAAACGCATTCACATCAAATATTGTAATAATAATGTCAACTAAATTAATCTTTAACTGATCATTTATATTTAAGGTTATTATTTCATATACTAATAGTAGATTTTTTTTCTCACGTGTATGACTAATTTTACCTTAAAAATTAAAATTATAAACCATAACCTTAAATTTTTAAATCTTAAATTCTAATTATTAACCTGAAAACCTAAATTTTTATCATAATTCGTACAACTTAAATCCTTAAACTTTAAATTAGACCCGCTTGTAGAATTTTTTTAACTGCTACTACATAGAATATTTTTCATATATGAATTAGTTTAATTAAGGATAACGTTACACCTTAAATAACGTTTAGGGTTTTGGATATTGTTTGTTACATATAACAATCACTTTGATGGTGACCAATAATATTTAATATAATAACTACTTTATTAATTAAATAACTAAAAGCACTATTTCTTTCCCTAGAATGAATCAGAAACAGGTAAACATCTTATTATATTTAACTCTTAACAAAATAAAATAAAATTATATTGCTACCCACAAACTTCATTTATTAATTTTAATTTAATTCTTCCAAGAAGCTGTTTATTTTATTTAGGTGGGGTAACCTGCTCACCTAATTTTTTTCTTTAAATTTCACCAAAAAATATTACATGATCTACACGTAAATCAAGGTGTAATTTATGAATGCCCAAGGAATTATTAATTAAATATAAAGTTGACCTAATTTTCTAGGACTAATAAATTGCTCAATTTCTTTTATATCTAATTATTTATTTTTTTCCCACATAGATCAACATTGTATAGACTCGAATAGAAACGATTATTATAATGTGCGATTAAATTTATAAATGAAATATATTTAAATTTAAATTAGAAAAAAATTGAACTCGAATATATAAATAATATTTATATATCGTAATAATAAAAATCGAAATCTCAAAACTTTCATAGACTTAAGTTTATCATTAAACCAAAGTTTTATTTGTATCGATTTAAGTTAATTAATTATCATGCTAGTTGGTTATAGGGAAAAGCCAAGCTGAAGGATTGGGACGAAATAACTATAGTTTGATTGTTTCAATGCATTAAGAAATTGTTAATCAAGGTCTTAAGTTAATACATTAAGGCTCTGTTTGACAATTAGCTGATAGCGATTATATTAACGGATAGCGGATAGCTGATAGCATTAGCTGATTTGACTAGCGAATTGCATTAGCTGATTGCATAAAATTGTTTGGTAAAATTAACTGATAGCTGATAGCTGTTTGATTATTTGAACAAGCAAAATAACATATAAGAACATGATTATATTCGACACTAGTTTGAATAATTTATTTGTTATTAACCTTTTATATCTATTATTATTAATTAGATTATAAAAATTATTTTTTAATATAATTACTAAGCATATATGAAGGATGTACATAATAATTTTTATTTCTGAAATTATCTTTTTAATATAATTTTAATAATTATTAAATTTAATGTATATATGAATTTCTTATTTATGAATTATATTTTGAATATAATTTTATTAATTATTAGATTTATATGTATTTATTAATTTATATATTGATCTCTTATTTATGAAAATATTTTTAGAAATTTATTAGTTATTCAATTTTTTATTTAGAGATTTTTTTTATAATTAACAAGGATAAAATAGTCTTTTGTCTAAACCTTTAACTCAAAGTTTTTTAAAATGAGATGTTTCACCTCAAGTCGCTATTGCAATCCTCTATTTATCAAACATTCAAATTAACGAATTTGACTGGTCAAACCTTTAAACATGTTTTAAACTTCTAATTTTAGTTCAAAAAGTTGTTTACTAAACAAGGCTTAAAAGTAATTATTATCATATTAAATATACTTTAATGACCTCTTAATTGGTTAGTTATATGGCACGCCAACTTGCCGCCCATGACGAGACTGTCGCATGATCCATATCTTTTCTGATCACAATTTTTTTAGTATAAACATCCGATATTCGACTCATTAATCTTGTTTTAAGCACGATATAAACTGATTACGAAGTAATTATCTTAATTTAAATTGCTTCATTTATAATAATAAAATTTAAATCTTAACTATTGTTTGAAGGATCAGACATTACATCTTATCAAGCCAAGCGATAGTTTATTCTTCAAAAAGTAATTTGTATATGTATATGTGTAATCCCATCTTTTGATTCTTTTGCATACTTTAATCTTTATTTTGATTAAATTCTAAATTAAAACTACAAATTTTAAATCTTAAAATTTTAAACTCTAAAATAAATATGATTGTATAAATTAATTGTGTATCAAATAATTTTCCAGTATGAAATATCAATAAAGATAATAATTATTTTTTGATTAATTATTCGCTCATGCTTTAGAGGCAAATGGAGCGGTGATACGTTGATAATATATAATTCTATATATTATTGATAAATCAGATGATGATATGTCATCACAAAAATTTAGAAATGAATTTATATAACTTTATTTATAATAATATAGCATGATATGATTTATTGATGGTATACATAATTATATATCCAAATATATATAATGGAGTATTGTTCCTTTAAGAAAAACTGATTGATGCATTGCTTTGAGATCATTGTTACAAAGAGAATAAGGCTTATGGTTATTTGATAGTAACATGGCCAACAGAAGAAAAATGAGATGCTATGTGCCTCTATCAAGACAACCTAGCTATGACTTCATCCCACATGTTTTGCCAACCCTTTGTCACCAAACAAGTGTAGAAATTGGCATTAATCCATTTAAAAGAAATACAAGGGGAATAAATCCATTTGGGTAAAGAGATGGAAAGGCGTGGCATAACATTTTCATGTAGTTGGTGGGGGTTTAAAGGGGATGGAGTACATACAACTAGCATGAAATATGGACCCAATTAAGAGCCTATGGGACCAAGATTGTGGAATAGAGGTACACTTTTATTGGTGCATGACATTGATTTTGATGCTTTGCTTCTTTTACGCCCTCCACAATACATTTCCCCTTATGTCATCCCACCACTCTAAAGAGCAATATCCCTTTATTTGGGAATTTTAAAGCTTGCCAAGTGTTTCTTTTTAAGGCATGTGAATGCATGGATGTGGTAGTGTTGTGGAAATAAAGCTAAAGAGAGATCATTATTCCAATGTTGAATCAATCAAAACCCCAATAAGGATGAGCAAATAAGAAAGAGGGGAGCAATGAAAGAATTATTTTTCTAGGGTGTGTAAAACAAGTTAGGGGTGAACACATCACATTCTCTCTCCCATTAAAAACACCCATATATAGGAATCCTCTTGTGCTAAGCCTACACACTACCCTTTAGGTCCTTTTCAATTGGATTAATGGGGAGTTTTGAAGATTTTGGAGTATCTCAAAGCCGTTGAGTGCAAATCAACTCAACACCCATTTTGGATATGGAATGATTATGTCTTGCTTTTTGGAGTTTTCAAAAACCTTAAAAAGTCCTAGTAACCTTCAAAACTCAACTACCCAACTTTCATTTTTAGTTCCTTTTCCTAGTTTAACGTTCACCTTTAGTTCTTTTCCCTTTTTAAAATCAGACTATCGGTGTTTGATAGTTATACGAGTTTCGATTATATTTAAAGTCAAGTCAGATAAAACTTTTAAATACATGGCAAAACTCATCCAACAACGAAATCCAAATCGTTACTTCAAAAAATCTTAAACTCCTGGTTAAAGTTTTGACTTACTTTTGAGTCCAATGATATCATGGTAGGAAAACTAATCTATTTGCTTCAAAGATTCTTCAGTCATAATGATAATGCATTGGCCGTGTGGAGGATGTGGCCCCATCATCATAACAATTGGTTGTACCGAGTGGGTGGCTATGGCTACAATGGTTGGACCACAATGAACTGGTCTAAAGTAGAATCTTAATGTCCGAGGTCTAGCCTGTGTGCTGTTGAATCCAAGTCATTTGTCTCATAATGTAATTACGAGTAAGCAGCAATTTTACCGAGAAGGGTCTTGGCCTTGGGATAGCTCACCGAGATAAAATGATACAATATATATTAAAAAATAGAAGATGGGCCGCTTCGGGCTCAGGCCTTGAATGGTTAAGCCCGAGCCCAACCCGTATTATTAACGGGTGTAATTTGGTTGTCTAAGTTCATTTTTAAGGCCTAATATTTTTATCCGTATCCTCTTAAATTTCGGATAGGACTTTAGATTTAGACGGATAACCTAACTCTTGAATAGTTATGATCGAGTGTGTCGATATACTTTTGGCGGGTTCATTGGCCCAAACCAAAATGATTGAAGATATTATTCAATCACAGATGTTTATGTGTCATGTATTGACGGAAAGAATTAGCATTATCATTTTTTTTGAAAAGTGGATTAACATCATCATAGATTGTTTTTATTTATTCACTTTTAAAATATACATCGAATAAATTACTCTCATTTTTGAAGAGGGTAAATTTGCTCAATTTCAAAATTAGCATGAACTTAAGAAATGTTTAAACTAAAATATTTAAGCTAACTAACTATTACTTTAAAATTTTGGACCAAAATATTCACTTTCAAATGTATATGAACTAAAATGTCTCTTTTTATTGTATAAAGATTAAAGTAATTTTTTAAGTTTGGTACAAAAATTAAAATATTTTTTATAGTAGAGAGAGACTAAAATAAACTTTTAAGTATGGTACATGGACTTCTAATATATAATCAAAACCATTTTATTATAAATTTTCTAAAGATTTTCATGTTAAATATTTTAGTTATTTTTTGAAAATATTCATATTAATATATAATTTGTTTAAATTCAATTGATGAATTAGTCCTGTCGCTATTCTCATTTTCTCCAAATCTTTTCAACGCACTTTACGTTCTCTCATTTTTTTCTGAATCATTCATATTCTCTCATTTTCTCTAAATCTTTTCTACGCCCTTTAAACTTTTACATTTTCTTCAAATCTTTTTTACGCCCTCATTTTCTGCTCGCCCTTTTGTATTTTCAAATTTCTTCTCATCTCTCCGTAAGTAATTTCCTCATTCTTTTCTTTGAGAATTTTTCTTGCATGTGTTATCAATATTGACGATGCAAGTCTGCTCTCTTTCTCTCGCTCCAATTCAAATCATAAATATGGTAAAATTAAAAATGAGTTATTAATCAACAAGGGTTGAGTGCAATAACAAGACACATTGCACTTTCAAGAAGAGAATTCAAGTTCGATCCTTAGAAACGATATTGTTGGGAAGGAGAGCCACGAATACCGAACATGAACCATAAAATGGACATAAACTTTGCCAAAATAATATCGAGTACTTTACGAATACCGAACATGATTTTCCCAATCATGCTACGAAAAAATTATATCATGGGTCTGGCTTACCACATCAGTCATGGTCTCATCCAATAAAAATCACCCACTTCACCTTTATTTTCTCCTATCATTTTTTCAACCAATGAATCTTCACTATTTTTTCCATGTCATTTAAAAAACAGTTTTTTTAGAAGTTATTATATTATTGGATTAATGACATGGAAAATAATGGTGAAATGGATAATTTTCATTGGATGAGACCATGGTTGATGTTGTAAGCCATGCCCATGATATAATTTCTCCATGTTATGTTTGTTGCCATCATGTTCCCAAGAACATTTCCATAGTTACCTCGGTCAACTAGATTAGTATTCTCCGAGAGAAGAGCTTGTTTGGGCGGAATGAAGTTGGACATGCCCAAGAGTTTGGACAAAACCTCCTGGGTAGCATGTAGTATGTAGAACTTGGCCCTTTGATGTGTGTTTTTCTCGGTCATGGACTGATCATCCGTGACATTCTTTCCCACTGAATCTAGTGACGTCCTTGTCGCTTGTAGATGATTAAATTCGGCTACATTGTCCTCGAATTACCACAAGTTCTCAGCGATTTCTCAACTGTCCTTGGTCTCGGAAAGTCCCTTCCAAAGCACAAAGTATTCATGCCTTGGCATGTGGCTTGGTTGCCAAACCACTAAGTCCGTCAACATGTCTTGTACCTCCTTCTCATAAAAGGCCTTTACTTATATTGGTGCTCTAGAATAAATTGTGTATCACATAATTTCTCAATATAAAATATCAATAGGGATAATAATTCTTTATGATGATATATCATCACAAAAATTTAAAAATAAATTTATTTAACTTTATTTATAATAATGTGGCATGGTATGATTTATTGATGGTATACATAATTATATATCTCCATTGCATCAAATATATATAACGGAGTATTATTCATTCAAGGAAAAAGTTGATGGATGTATTGCTTTGTGATCATTGTAACAAAGATAACAAGGCTTATGGTTATTTGACAATAACATGGCCAACAACATTTCTAGAAAAAAGAAGAAAATTGAAATGTTATGTGCCCCTATCAAGACAATATAGCTATTACTTCATCCCACATGTCTTGCCAACCCTATGTCACCAAACAGGTATAATAATTGACATTAATCCATTAAAAAAGTATAATGGGAATAAATCAATTTGGATAAAGAGATGGAAACGTGTGGCACAACATTTTCATGTAGTTGGATGCGGTTTTCACTACAACAAAATATGATTTTAGCGGCAATTTTTAGCCCTATAGTGACGTTTTTTAGCGTCGCTAAAAACTTTCTCGACGCTTAAAAAATGTCGTAAGAAGTGCCGCTGAAACTAGCGCCGCAATAGTTCGCGGAGTTTTCTGACAAAAAAACCCGCAAAAAGTCAAGATCTATAGTGGCGTTTGTATTTATAAACGCTGCTAATAACTGTTCTTTAGTGGCGTTTGTATTTGCAAACGCCGCGAAAAAAATATGTTCTTTAGTGGCGTTTGTCATACATATTTCGTTCCTAAGTCTCTCTTCCCCGATCCACTACCTCTCGGTCACCCTTAACGCCGACCACCATCCCGAATCCCTATACCAAAAAAGTTAAATACAAGAAGTTAATATCAATTTCAGACAGTTAAAACAATCAGTATGCCTTCTACCATAAGCAATGATAATGCTTCCAGAATAAATAAGAAAGAATAATCAGTTAACATTTTCGGGGCCTTGTATCAAGCTAATTAGTTAATATGTACGAACAATCAGTAATCGATTAGTTAATATGTACAAAAATCAATAATCGAATAAATTGTATCGATTGATTGCTCCCCTGTTAGAAATATCAGGAACGATCAGTGACACATATGTTGCGTGTTTTGAGTGCTACGCAAATGGTGCAAGTATACACGTCGCAAGTAATAAATGATAAGTATCGAGTATCATCTCCACAGGGATTGGTTTGGGCCACTTTGCTTAAGTCACTGCAAATGTTTCAAGAATTAAAAAATAATGATGAATTAACAATTAAAATAAAATAACAATTAAGTAAAAGAAATAAAGATAGGATGAGAGGTTAGGCTGAATTATCGTGAGTTGTGGAGTGATGATCGAATGGACCGTTGTGGTGATTGAGTAGCAGCCGAATTGCCAGGGCAATTCTGTTGCGATTGCTTGGTCGATTGCCAGGGCAATTCTGTTGCGATTGCCTGGTCGATTGCCAGGGCAATTCTGTTGTGATTGCCTAGTCGGTTGCCAGGACAATTTCCCCGCGATTGCCTGGGCGATGAAGAATGGGTCAATTGCCTGGGCAATTGGGCATCAACTTCCAAAGTTCGGCGAAGCGTTCTTCAATGATTCCTCGTTATCCCTAACGCGAAATACTATTAATTGTACACGTCTTGATAATACATCCATGCGTGAACCAAGGGTGAACAACAACCAATCTTGCGCTTCTCTTAGTCGTTGAAATTCGTAACTTATCCCTAAGCTGAATTAGTCTTCACCAACTTCTGTTTGTATGAAAACCATGCTCATTCGTTTCTTGAATCTAACTCTCCCGATATTAGATAAATAGATGATTGAATTTCGAGATCCTCTCCCAATTCACTCGCAACCAATGTTAAGAACCAAGAATGAACAAACTTTGAAAATTGAATTGCAACTCAAAAACCTAAACAAAATCCAAACAATTCACAACAACAAAAACACAATAACCCAAGCCAAACAAGTTTAGTTCATGGCTGGGTGTGAAAAGAATATACAATAAAATCTACCCAACATGACTAGAATAAAGAACAAGAAAAAGAGCAGCCCTCAACCTCTCAATTCGACTTCCTCTCCTTCCTCTTTGCTTGTGACGGCTTGCTTCCTTTATATAGGGGATGGCTAGGTCAAATTTTTCTTATTTTTGGAAAGTATGAGTATATGTTGGAATTGAATGTAAAAGAGATACATCTCTTTTATTTATTTACTTTCCAAATATTTCTTCTAAACTTTTGGGAATTAATCTTCTTTTGATTTCTTCATGGAATTTCAATTCTTCTAGGATTTATTCCCATAAATTGGCAGCCATATCTTTTTGTCCTTAATTTCCACGACAATTGTTTCGACAATTTCCTACTCACTTGGGCAATTTCATCCTGCACACATAAAACACACGGTAGCAGCACATTTTCCTACAAAAATTAACCAATTTATGTGATCAAGCATGTCGGTGAGAGAAACTATAAAACTATGCATGAATGACTAAATATACAACTAAAATTAGCCTAAGTCTAGCAATAATTAAGAGTAAATAGGGTAAAAATATAGTACTTTTACACACTTAACACACCCCTAAACTCGAACTATTGCTTGTCCTCAAGCAATGCAAAACTAACAATTACCTGCCAAGATTTCAATCATCAAAATTTTGCTTCAAAATTTGACTTCAATCCTCAGAACCGTGGCACAAAGTATGTTTGCTTTTCAATTCTTTGGACGACACAAACTTTACCCGGAATTAAACTATAATGCTCGTGATAATGTTTGTGTAGAGTTGTGTACAAGTTGATTTTCAGGATTCAATGTGAACAATAGGTTTATCAAATTAATTGCCGGGGTATTTTTCTTTTACTAGAGCCAGTTTCGGGCACCTCTAGCATGCAATTTTTTCTCTTTTTATCAACTAGAGCCAGTTCCGGGCACCTCTAGTTCACAATTTCAATCAATCACCCCAATTTTTAATCAACCTAAGTTTAATAGGTCTCCTTTAATCAATCAAGTCACAACAGTGTAAAATTATATTCAGCATCATAGTCGAATTCTAAGTGTTATCCATGTGCATCCTAAAATCAAAAGTTCTATCAATTAAGTTCAGTGGTAAACTCATCATAGAATATCCAACAAGTCTAGGCAAATTTAATCCAATCAAAGGCTTGGCACTTAATATATGCAACCTATATGCTATTACTAAAATTGAATGCAACTAAACATGAAACTAACTAGAAGCAACACCCCCCAAACTCAAGAGAAGCATTGTCCTCAATGCGTGCAAGTAAAAAAATTAACATGCAAATGAGTTAGTCGGAAAGGTCGTCACCTTGAATGATGAGTTTCCTTCGAGCTGTTTGCTTGATTCTTTTTCCGGTTCGCGGTGGTTGAGTGCGTGTAGCTGGTGGTGCGGCTTGAACCTTTACTTTCGCAACCTCATCGCTTGTTGTATTCTCTTGATCAGCCTCTTCAATTATCGAATCTTTACGCTTCGTCTTTGGTGGTGCAGCCAGTGGCGATGTCACTTTATCACGTGCAGCAGTTGTCGTGGCATCCTCAGGTGCCGGGGTAAGTAGTTTGGTAGGAACACCGGGAAAGGCACGATGCTATCAGGGTACTTCTCTAAAATCACTTGAATGATGATTGTGTTGTGGTCCTTCATGTACCGTATGAATAACAATTGATGAGCCTCTATTTGCTCTAATCGATGGGATAGTGGGTGGAGCATCTCTTAGATTTGATTCATATTCACTAAGGTAGGTTCGCTTGCTTGGACATCAAGACTTATTGAGGCATCAGGAATTGCCGACGCATTTTTGGTTGCCTAGACAATTGTCGTAGCATGGGATTTCTTTGGTAGCATTGGTTCTCTCATCGGTTCATCACCCATGATTCGTAAAGTATGTGTTGATGGCAGCGACATCTACAAGAATCGCTCTACCTCGCACCTAAACACAAGGATTATCTGGATTAGAAATATGAGAATAAAATTCCTTTACCTATGAGATGTCTCCCGGTTAGAAATCACCTCTCAATGAGTGAAAACATGAATCATCGGCAAGAAGACTCGAGTGCTTAGGATGAACTTACTTCAGGCATGGTTTTGAGGTTCTTAATTGGAAAAACTAAGTAAACAAAAAAGAAAAAACTTAACAGTTCAAGAGGGGAATGAAGTAAAGAAAGATGAAATAGATGGGTAAGAAATCGGCTTAAGCTCAACTCATTTTCCCTTGAAACTCTATCCTAAAAAAATAAAAACAAAAGGATAAATATCAAAATAAAATAAAAGAAAAACAACGATATTAAATAAAAATATAGAGAAAGCTTGAGGATGGTCGTTTCTGATATTTCTTATAGTCCATCCGCACCCTCTATCGTATGACAATATTGCCCAAAAAGAGTTGGGCCAATGTGCTCACAGTAACTCCTTTTTTCGTTACCATGGTGGATGTGTCTTTCTTTCGTGTTCCCTTGTAGTCCATGAATAACCTCCACCCTGCTATTATTCCTGAAGGCATGAATATATCATTAGAAAAAATTATACCAACATCCAACCATTTAATTACCTCATTCTTGTTGACCTCCATCATGGTTGGCTGTAGCCTTTGTTGTTGCGGCAATTGCTGCTCAAGCCAATTGCCATGGCAATCATCTGCCAAAATTCTATGAATGTCAAGGGAAAAACCAATCTTATAAAAAGCTTAATGAATCCAACCACCGTTTTCTTTAGGCTTCTCAAACATCTCCATCAATAGAGATTTGGATGGCTTCAGATCTACCAACTTTGATTCCTCAAGACATACCTGCAATGGATGGGGTGAGTTTTTAAAGAATTCAAAAAGTTCAACAATCACCTGCTCATAGTCCATTAGCAAAGTATTGTCAATCTGTTGATCTTGCATGTGGTCGTGCAATTGCTGTGGCAAAGGTGGATGAGAGCAATTTGTTGTAGCATTACTCTTCTCGGCTTTTCGAAATATTGTCGCTGCATTGCTCTGTTTAGGCTCCTCAATCATTACCGTGGCAATTCGTTGCATATGCTCATCAAGTGTCGGTCAGTCTTTCTCATTAGCAGGTTCTCAACTTGGAGGTTTTATTTGATCCTCACACATCGGGGATCTCTCTTTGTATTGCTCCTTCTCATCTTGCCTTAGGATTTTAGTATCCCTAGGAATTGATTGTTGGGGCATATTATCCATGGCATATGTGGATCTCCTCAATTGATCTTCTGAATCCCTCAAGGGTGCATCCAGCTTAGCTATCCTCGCATCCATGGACTTTGATAGCTCTCGAATCTCTTTAATTGATCTGTCAAGTCTAGCCAAAGAAGCTAGCAATGTTTCCTCCAAGGAATTGGAATGCTCTTGAAAATGACTATACTGCATTGGCATATCTGTTGTTGTAGCAAAACTATTATGGTAAAAAAATTGAGCATTTTAATCATACCATGAAGGATTTTGTTGATGGTTCCATCTAAGGTCCTTCTTGTAGCCATATGCACTGGAATTATGAGGGCAATCTTCAAACACATGATGTTCTCCACAACAAGCGCACAAGTTTTCCACTGTATAGGCTTTTCTCGGTTGGTATAAGTAATCATCGGTGAGTGTGAGAAACTCTTGATTCGATGGATTCCTATCTTCCATCATCAACTCTCGAATAGATCGACTTTTATTTCCTCACATGTTGATGTCCCAAGACAATTTTGTTGCGATAGTCTGGTCGGTTGCCAGGGCAATTCCCTCGCGATTGCCTGGGCAATACTCCCGCGATTGCCTGGGCAATGAAGAATTGGTCGATTGCTTGGGTAATTGGGCATCAACTTCCAAAGTTCGGCGAAGCATTCTTCAATGATTCCTCGTTATCTCTAACGCGAAATACTGTTAATTGTACACGTCTTGATAATACATCCATGCATGAACCAAGGGTAAACAACAACCAATCTTGCACTTCTCTTAGCCGTTGAAATTCGTAACTTATCCCTAAGCCGAATTAGTCTTCACCAACTTTCGTTTGTATGAAAACCATACTCATTCATTTCTTGAATCTAACTCTCCCGATATTAGATAAATAAATGATTGGATTTCGAGATCCTCTTCTAATTCACTCGCAACCAATGTTAAGAACCAAGAATGAACAAACTTTGAAAATTGAATTGCAACTCAAAAACCTAAACAAAATCCAAACAATTCACAACCACAAAAACACAATAACCCAAGCCAAACAAGTTTAGTTCATGGCTGGGTGTGAAAAGAATATACAATAAAATCTACCCAACATGACTAGAATAAAAAACAAGAAAAAGAGCAGCCCTCAATCTCTCAATTTGACTTCCTCTCCTTCCTCTTTGCTTGTGACGACTTGCTTCATTTATATAGGGGATGGCTATGTCAAATTCTTCTTATTTTTGGAAAGTATGAGTATAGGTAGACATTGAATGTAAAAGAGATACATATCTTTTATTTATTTACTTTCCAAATATTTCTTCTAAACTTTTGGGAATTAATCTTCGTTTGATTTCTTCATGGAATTTCAATTCTTCTAGGATTTATTCCCATAAATCGGCAGCCATATCTTCTTGTCCTTAATTGCCGCGTCAATTGCTACGGCAATTTCCTACTCACTTGGGCAATTTGATCATGTACACATAAAACACACAATAGCAGCACATTTTTCTACAAAAATTAACCAATTTATGTGATCAAACATGTCGGTGAAAGAAACTACGAAATTATGCATAAATGACTAAATATGCAACTAAAATGAGC
The DNA here is from genome assembly GCA_019671005.1 of Hibiscus mutabilis. NCBI lineage: Eukaryota > Viridiplantae > Streptophyta > Magnoliopsida > Malvales > Malvaceae > Hibiscus > Hibiscus mutabilis. The sequence continues at coordinate 43,421 of JAGYYJ010001601.1, forward strand.
CTAAGTCTAACAATAATTAAGAGTAAATAGGGTAAAAATATAGTACTTTTACACACTTAACAGATGTAACAGTCACTTCTCACGTACCATTGTCAATGTTGGCAATACACCTCTCCAGAAGCCCAAAACTCCAGCTTCATCATAGACTTCTTGAATCTGCAAGTATTCCATTTGCAAAAGAATGTAACAAAATATCTTGCATTTTGGTTGACATCACAAAATATTAAGATAATCATGTCTACCGACCACTCAGGCAAATGTAATAAAACCATACTCGATGTCGAAACAATAATAAATGCTTGTAATATAATACGACGACTGATATTTTAACTTCATACATACTTTTTTCAAGCAATACATTCTCCATAAGTTAAAAGTTTCTACAATCACTTTTAATTTTATCATCAAATAACAATCCTATCAACTATTATATCCATGTAGCCATTCCGCTACACAGCACGAACATCAGATGTAAATTACTTCTTTCACGTTTTTTTTATTTCCCACTATATGATTTAAGGACAATAGTATCCTACTATTTCAATTAGAGATAACGTGGATCCGATGTTATAAGCGAATTAGATAAAGAACAATACAGACAAAGCAACTGTACGTACCACGTGGCTCGTTCCATAAGAAAGAGGGTCCATGACAGGAAGAACTGTTTCCTCTGGAGTTGTAGTTGCCAAGCTATTAGAATGGTCGTTCTTAGAGATTTTTGTGTGAGTCTGCATTACAATAGTAGTTTAATTTAAATATGAACAAGCATTTAAACTGAACAAAACATATATTTTTTCAGATTGCATGCATGATTCAGAACTAGAAAGAAATGCGAATTTTTATGCGTGACCTAAGACAAAAGAGCAGAAGCTAAGTATAAACAATATTGGGTATAGTAGCTAAGAACACATTTACCAAACTCCGTACTTATTATTATTCAGCTATAAGTTTATTTATGGACTTGGTGAAGAATGCATACAATGAAGTTCTATTCCTTCTATGTTTTACAGCAAATAAGAAGCTTCCTGAAATGCACATTTCTTTTTACCTGCATGCGTGTCGCAACTACCCAAATAGGATTTGTCAACAACACATTTACACACCTACACAGAAAAATAATGAAGCATATATTTAACTCACAGATACAAAAAAGAAGAGAGAACTGCAGAGAATTACAACACAATTTAGGATATCATATAAAAGTAATCGGCACACATGCTTTACAATTCACAAAAGAGCTTTTACAAAGCTGATACAGGGCAACATTAGAAACACATAAAATTACATTACCCAGCTAAAGCTGCTACAACAAGTGAAAAGAGCATCCCAACTGATCCATCACCAATCCCTCTTTTCTGGCTCTGAAGTGCTGCAGTTTCAGCTTTGCTCCTCAATATTTGATAAAAATAATAATAAACACCTTGTACCATAGAAGTAGTAAGTATTTTATGAATCCAACAAAAAACCGAACAAACAGAATACAACAAATTTAACAAGCCACTCAACAGTCAACAAAGGAAAAACAGTTTATGAAAGTCAATAGCAAGCAATCCATTCCAATCACATATCAGTAAGAAAGTCCTGTATCAACCTAAATTGAAACAGTGGCAACAGAGTAACATCAGCGAAAAGAGGAAGGAAAAATGAAAAGTTCAGAACTAATGCGACAGTAAAGAATCTAAAATTTGAAGAACTACGAAATAAATAATTCGACTACCAGCTTTTAAAGAATATGGATTAAGATAACATAGATTTTTCGGTTATTAAAATCGAAAGATCCGTACGAAAACCCTAGAAACGATTTCTTCCAAAAATGAAAACACACAGTCGAAAATTGTACAGACACCTTAAAGGGAAAAAAACTAACCCGCTGTCACCGGCAAAAGTGGGTTTCTTGGCCGCCTCCTTGAGTTTCAGAACCCAGCCAGCTTCTGCTACTTCCAGAGCTGACCTGTGGAGTCAAAAAAACGCCTTTGCCCATGGAGGATTAAGGGTGATTTAGAGGAAGAAAAAGCCTCAAATGGTTGAAGGAAAAAAGAACTAAGGTTGACGATGGAGGTATTGTGGGTTTGATTTGGGGATCGGGTGAGTGACTGAGAGTGAGTGGGTTAATAAAAAAAGGAATGGGTGTTTTATTAAAACTTATAGCGGCGGTTTTTATACAAACGTCACTAAATAAGCCTATTGCGGCGTTTTTATTTTCAAACGCCACTATAGTACCAGCATTTGTGGCATTTTTGAAATAAACGCCACTAATTTTATCAGTTTGTGGCATTCCTTCTATAAACGCATATGTTTAAAATTAGCGGCGTTTTACGTCAAACTTGGTCTACTGTTTTAAAGAGGAGTAGTACGCACAACTATCTTGTTAAAAAAAAGAGTAGTACGCACAACTAGCATGAAATATGGACTCAATTAAGAGCCCGTGAGACCCGGATTGTGAAATGGAAGTACATTTTTATTGGCATGGACGAATGTATGTTTAATGTGCGAGACGTAATTATTCATTCCGATTTTTATAATGTTTGTATTTTAAGTTATTGATAGTTTTGAAACCATTGTGATTAAGTCTTTTGTCTCTTCAAAATTTTATAATTAAATCATTGTCCCTCCCATAATTTTTGGTTTAATTAATTTTTAAGACCTTGTTAATTTTAAAATTAATAGAGTTAACACATATATAGGAATCCTCTTGGGCTAAGCCTACACACTACTCTTTCGGTCCTTTTCAATTGGATTAATGGGGAGTTTTGAAGATTTTGCTGCATCTACACACTACTCTTTCGTTTCTCTTTTAAAATAAGACTATCAATGTATGATAGTCATATAAGTCTCGATTATATTTAAAATTAAGTCAAATCAGACTCTTAAATACGTGATAAAACTCTTCTAACAACAAAATCTGAAACTTTATTTGAAAAACATCAAATTTCTTATTACTTCACCCGACAATTATTGGTACGTAGATAAGCTTTTGACTTGCTTTTGGATCCAATGACTTCAAACTAGGAAAACTAACCTATTAGCTTGAAAGATTCTTTAGTCATAATGATACTGCATTGACCAAAGAGAATGTGGCCCCATCATCATAACAATTGGCTGTACTGAGTTGGTGGCTATGGCTACAATGGTGGGACCACAATGAACCGGCCTAAACTAGAATCTTAATGTGTGAGGTCAAGCTTGTGTGCTGTTGAATCCGAAGTCAAGAAAACTTTGCTAAAGTCAGAAATAAAGCTATTTATATGTCCCACCAATAACTCTATGCTATGTGTAATTTTTTTACTATTTTATAGATTGATTTTGTTTTATTAAAAATAAATGTGACATAAAATTATTTATAGAACATATAAAGAGGTAGACGATTTTTGTTCGCAAGGACCAATCATCTTACATCTCCAATTGGAATATAAATCCTTTGTCTCCTTTTCGAACACTAAAAAAAATTAAATTTAGGGTTTATGAATAGAGTTTAGGGTTAGGGTGTAATTTTTAAAGTTTAAGGTATAGGGTTAGAGTTTAAGGTTTATTTTTTAGTATTATGGCATAAATAAGGAGAAAAAATGATAAATGATTTTTGTTCCTCCAATGGGCAGTTTTGAAGAACATGTTATTTGTCTTATAATGTAATATATAGGAGAGTAATCAACAATCTTACCGAGAAGGGTCTTGGAATAGCTCTCCAAGATAAAATGATACAATATGGAGTATTAAAAAATAGAAATTTTTTAAAATTCGTAGGAACAAAATTTCCTTTTACCCTCCCTTAAGTATAAATTATTCAAAAAAATAGAAAATAGGTCATATCGGGCTCAGGCCTTGAATGGTTGAGCCCGAGCCCAACCTATATTATAAAACGGCTGTAATTTCGCTGTTCGAGTTCAAGTTTCAGGACCAGTGGGCTCTGAAAGCCCTGAATTAGTAGGGCATCCCCAAGTCAATGGCATAATCAATATAGCTGGTCGAACTTGGCCCAACACAATGGCCTATAGATGATCTACACTCCAGATTAGTGCTGCCCCAAACACTCAATGTGGGAACATTGAATTTGTTTTGGTAGGTAAACCGATCCAGTGAAATGGCATAGAAATGTTGTGTTGTATCTCCCATACTCCCCCACGGTTGGAGTCAATTGCAACTTTTGCAAAGTTGGGGATCGATCTGTAGCAAATAACAATCTGCCAGCTACTATTCCAACCTAAACCATGTTATTAGGATAGATTTGCTATGGTCTCCTTGTGTTTGGGATGGATTTAGATCGAGTTGGACTGCTTGGACTAAAAAAGGAAGGTGAGTTAAGGGCAAGGATGGAGTTAAAAATTAAACTTGGGAAATAGAATATAAATAATCATAAAAATAAGAGACAAAATCTAAATATATATATAAAGATCTGTATTCAATACACTGGTCGTGAAAAATAAAAATTTTCACAAACATCTTACTTTTAGGGTTTGGAGATTTAGTTTAGGGGTTAGAGTTTAAGGGTTTAGAGGTTAGTGGTTATAGTTTAGGGTTAGATTTTAGGGTTTAGAGGTTAGGGTTTAGGTTCTAACGTAATGTGGTGAGAGATTTAAGTTTTAACATATAAACTCTAAATTCTAACCCCAAAACTCTACATCCTAAAATGAATCTCTAAACCCTAAAACAAAAGTACTTGTGAAAATTTTTTGTTTCGACTTCAAGTGTACAGAATAATTACCGTATATGTAATACAAAGAATTAGGGGGATAGATTGGAGGGGTGCTTGGGAGTCGTACCTCTTAAATATTTTAAATTCCCCTGTAGTTTAGATATTTTATTTATATGTTCTATTGGCAATTTATTTCCGTATCCCCTAAAATTCATAATTTTACACCCATATATTTTAAATATAACTTCTTAATAATTCACACTCCTTACATAAAATTCCGCATCCATTAGTATATAATTCCGTATCTGGTTAAAATATGTTGAAATTGACTCTCCGATCATTTTCAAATACTTAAAATCAATTAATAAAACTACTGTAAATAAATATGTGTCATCCACTGATGTAGAAAATCAGGTGTAAGTTACTGTCTACCGTCAATGGTATATCAAACTCGGAAAGGATGAGTTAATAAATCTACTGTATTTGGGCTTTAGCTTATAGGATCTTAATTATTCAGTTAGCAAGGGTTTGTTCAAGTGGAAAGATGTTGAACCAACAATAACAACCCCATAATTTTTTTTAAGATTTTAGTAGTTTTATATGAAAAATTATTTGATACATAAAACTTTTCTATTTTAAGGTTTAATGAATTGTTTTAAATTTCTAGTTTTAGGTTTAGCTTAAAGAGTTTAGGATTTAGAGTTATGATTATAATTTAAAATTTATGGTTTAAGGTTAAAAATAAAATTTTAGTTTTTGTAGAGTGAATGGAAAAAACTTTGATACACAAGTAGGGTATTCATTACCGGGTACCTGATATTTTGGGTAGTGCATTTGTCGGCCTGTGTCCCGACCAGTGACAACTGGGTACCCATTAGTCGGGTACCCGTATAACCCGGATACCCGTAAAATTGAGTAACGGATACCCGGTTCATATATATATATATATATATATATATATATATATATATATATTAAATTCATCACCAAAATAAGCCATTAGAAGTATTAATTTAAATCGTAATTTTTCCTTCGAATCTCAGACAAATTAATACAAAGATTTTTTAAGGAATTTTAGAATAATATATATATATATATATATATATATATATTAAAACTATCAGGTCGGGTACCCGGTTAGGAAAAAATTTCGGCCCAAACACAGCCCGAGTACCCTGCCCGACCGATTAATTTTTTTAAGAGAAATACCCGGGTTTTAGGGGTTTGGGTCTCCGAGTCAACGGGTCGGGTTATTGGGTCAGATATTTTTGAACACCCCTATACACAGGCCGTGTAAACTTACACGTGCCTTTTAGTTTTAGGGTTAGGATTTTAGTTTAGGGGTTTATGTTGTAGGGTTTAGAATTTAAGGTTAGTGTTTAGAATTTAGGGTATAAGGTTTAAGGTTTATTTTTTAGGGTTAGGGTTAAGAATTTAGGATTTAGGTTTTAAGTGTAAATATGCATGCTTGTGTATAATTAGTTTTATAGCTTGTGCATCCAAATTTTACTCTAGAGCGAATTAGCATAATTGTGTAAAATAATTACACAACAAGTTTATAAAAAATATTATTTTTGAGATTCACTAATTGACCGAGTAACCAATGATGATCATGTTGTCTCATCTTGTATGAGTTTGAATCATGACATTTGTTTTATACATATAATACCTATCTACTTAATAAAAAAATCTTTTTATATTAGAAAATAATAAAATATATGTATTAATCTTCTAATATTTATAATTTGCCTAAATTTTTAATCTCCGTCTTAATATAACATATCTTACTTTTTTAGGTTTATTAAGAAAATATTATACAAAATCTCTCTAAAAGGAAAAAATATTAGATAGGCCTAGCTCACTACGTTATCTATGGTCTCATCTAATAATAATTTTACATATTTTTTTCAAGGTGAATCGTCATATTTTTTCTACATATCATTAAAAGAGTAATAGTTATTTGGATGTTACGCTGAAATAGATGAATCTCATTGAATAGATCATGAGTGACGTAGTGAGCCAAATCTATCTAATAATTTATCCTTTAAAATGGCAAATTGCCTAGTCGTCATCTTCTTCTGCTTAATCTGTCAAATTTCTTCTATTTGAAGTCTGATTTAATTTCAAAGTAATTATGATACCCTTCCAAAAAAAACCCCATTCAATTTTCTTTGTTTTGCTATTAATAATCCTTGTTACCCTTTAATTTTATCCTTCAGAACCTAATTATAATTGTTTGATGGGACAATTTTAAAAATGATTAATATGATGAATTATTAGAATGGTTAGGTGTAAGTTGTACATTTCTTTTTCAGGCATCATGTTGTATAATTTCCTACAATTCCGGTACCATAAGCATAATTTATTTTTTCTCTAAAAATAATTATACATTTTATTTTATATTTAATAGATTGTCGTGTATAAATGTTATGTATTGATTCTAATTTTAATTGATAATTAAGTTAATTTCGAAGAGAGTTTTGTAGGATGTAAGAAGAGTATGGCAAATACCGAGTTTATGTAATGGAATTTCATGTATTTGATGGCTATGGAGCGTAGAAACGAGATTTGGTTCGGGATAGGACGTTTCACTCTTGGTAATCTTCGTATTTTTATAGTAATTTTTTTATTCGTGGAGGTAGACAATCGAAACTTAATTACATTAAAATTCATCTCCTGTGTAATTTATTCTATATTGATCTCGTTTTGATTACTTTCTACTTACAAATTTTTTGAGGTCAAAATAATTGAAGTATAATTTTTTTGGGTCAAAATATTATTTTATCATTGGACTTGTTTACAATTTACTAAAGGACTAAATGATACCCTTTTCCAATATTTGGGGCCTAGGCACTTGTACATAATGTATTGATTATTAGCATGACAATTCGAGTTGAGAAATCTAATTAACCTTGCAATTAAATTAATCAAGATTAGGAGAAATATTAATCCGTACTTAATTAAGTAGTCATTGTCCTTTATTTCAAAAAAAAAAAAAGAGTATTCATTGTCCTTGCAAACGGAATTCATTTCATTCTAATGATGAAAATTAGCAAAGTGAACATCATCATGTTATCATCCTTTCACATATTATAATAAGGGATAGACCGAGGGTAGAGGAACGATCATCTCCTAAAAATTTAAAATTTATATATAATTTAAAAAATATATATTTTTCTATTAAAAATTTATTTTCGTTGTCCGAACATAAAGTCATGCTTCCATTATTGATTATAACATTAAGAATAAAATCTTAGATAATGTAAAATACTATATATTATAAAAATAAAAATAATATTTAGATATAGATTTAGGGATTAAATTATTAAAAATTAAATTCAAAGGTACATAGAATAAAATTGCTTAAAATTAAAATATTTAAATTACACCTTTTTAGTATAGAAATAGTATAGGACGCCCTAAGTACGTTGGTCCACCAGATGTGTATTGTGATTCAAGTTGTCTAATTAATGTTGCATAAATTTCAACTCTAATTTAATGTGAAGTTTAGATAATAAAAAAGGGTTTGATGTTAGGCCGGTGATTTATTGAAACTTTTTTTCTCCCTAATTTACATATTCCCTAAAGAGTTTGTGATATTTTTCTATGTATTTTTTTGTCATTTCAATTACACATATTTTTCATTTCATTTTAATATATATTATCTTTTTTTCCAACAATTTATATTAAAACGACACGGATACGTACAATGATCACATTGTGACAAGCAATTTGAGATTATTATAATTTAAAAATTCCTAATTAAATATTTAAACAAAAGTCAAAACAAATATAGTATTATTAGGATAATGTAAGGAAATAATAGTTTTTTGGATGTAGTATCCGTACTCTATCTCTATGCTTACATCTACATAAAACGCATGGAATTTGATGCCTACCAAATTGCAGCTTTCCCTTAAGCAGCATGCTCCAAGCCTTTGAATTAAATAATCACATGCATTGTTTGCAGTACGGAGAAGAATTAGCTCGAACTTGAAATTCAACTCGATTTTTATAATCTAAGGAGTAAATTCGGAGCTCGAAATCCAATATTTACCACTTTTTCTCTGTTCTCCGGCTGAGGCGACTAAATGGGAAATTATGTATGTGTTTGTCCTATTGTTCTTTCATGGAAAATTTTTAATTTTCTTTCATAAGTTACAGAAATGAAAGAATATCAGCCTCAAATGTCATTATAACATATATATATTGAATAACATGATGTCATTTCATGTCTATACATAGAGATATCAATTATAGACCATCACCATAATTCAAAGCCCTAAGAAAACCAATTTGATCTTTCAGGTTTCAATGGCTTCTTCTTCTTCTTTGCTTGTCAAGGTTTTTTCAATCTTGTTGATGATCATCTGCATCTTCACACCACAAGCAGTTTCGGTAGTGCCGGAGGAATGTCAAACCGAAACCGATGGCTGCACCAACAAAGAAAAGGCCTTACCCCTTAAGGTCATAGCAATTTTCTCCATACTGATTTCTAGTGTCATTGGCGTATGTTCGCCTCTGTTCACGCATTCAATCCCGGCTCTTCACCCGGACAGAGATTTATTTGTGATTGTCAAGTGTTTCGCGGCCGGGATCATACTGGCGACAGGTTTCATGCACGTGTTGCCGGACTCTTTTGACATGTTGTCGTCCCGTTGCTTGAAAGAGAATCTGTGGCATAAGTTTCCCTTCACGGGGTTCGTCGCTATGTTGTCCGCGATCGTGACTTTGATGGTGGACTCCATGGCTACATCGATGTACAGCAAGAGATGCAACAATGAGGTCATCCTGGAAGTTGTGGGAGAACAACCGGAGACGGTCGTGGTGAATGTCGGACATTTTCATGGACACCATCACGGTGCAAAGCCTGCACTGGGGAACGTAAATCAACAATTGATGCGCTATCGTGTGGTTGCCATGGTAAGAATTACATCAGCTCAGTTGGCTTGACTTATCCATAGTGTTCGAATTCAGACAAGACAAAACGTTGTTACCATTCGCAGGTATTGGAACTGGGAATTGTTGTTCACTCTGTTGTGATAGGGCTTTCACTAGGAGCTTCCAACAACACTTGCACCATTAAAGGTCTAGTGGCTGCCCTTTGCTTCCATCAAATGTTCGAAGGAATGGGTCTCGGTGGTTGCATTCTTCAGGTACTTATAACATCTACTTATCGAGTTTTGTTCGTCGGAGTTAAGCACTCGTTGAAACGAATCTAACTCGTTATGTTATAGGCCGAGTACAAGGCTTTGAAGAAGTTTGTCATGGTGTTCTTCTTCTCTGTAACAACCCCGTTTGGGATAGCGCTCGGAATTGCTCTGTCCAAGACATATAAAGAGAATAGTCCGACTGCATTGATCACGGTCGGACTGCTGAATGCATCCTCAGCGGGGCTTTTGATTTACATGGCTTTGGTCGATCTTCTTTCGGCGGAGTTCATGGGACCGAAGTTGCAGGATAGCATTAAGCTCCAAGTTAAGTCCTATGCGGCTGTTCTTCTCGGTGCTGGTGGCATGTCCCTCATGGCCAAATGGGCTTGATCATCATCGAAACCCGAAACTCAACAACTATCTGGAGAGTGATTTGATGTAATAATATAGGGAGAACAAAAATGCACAATGATTATCTATGTTTTACCATATGTTGTGTTGGAAACATGTTTTTATATGTTGATGTTTTTCACTGTTGCAATCACCGATCAACTGTTTTACTGATATTCTCTCCTTTGAATCAGATATATTACTATTAGTCATCCATTTCTGAGGACCATTATATTCCCCTGCTACATTGTATGCATAAGATGGCCACCGAATATCGATCTCGATCTTATTCTCGCACGAGCTTGTAACCCACATTCTCGTAATCTTTTGTGTTCCTCTCAAGAACTACGAGACTCGAAAATTTGTTACCGAAGAATGTATCAGCCCTCGAGCACATGTCATAGTCCATTGGCATTGCTGATCAAATCGGTCACGGATGATTTTCTCCACTCTTTCCATAGTTTTTTGCTTGCTGCTACATATTTGGCCGATGCATGTTCTTTGCTCTAACTTCTTAAAATGAACCATCCAGTCGATTTCGATCGTCACACGGACTTCTACACAAGGAGCCGGTCAAAATGAAGAACCCTCGCGCGCGGCTTCGTCCCTTTGCTTTCTTCCTATCTGCCTAATCTTGGAAACAAATTTATCTGCCTAATGCATTCTTTCCAACAATTCTAAACACTTCATGCATGTCAATAGGACCAAAAACTTATCTCTACGAATCAAGTGCAGGTCTAATAGCGCAACATTTCCAGATGATATGGACCAAAAACTTATCGGCTTGCGACGATATGGAACAGGCGAACAACATAGAATCAAGTACAGGTCGTCCCCGTTCAAGCACAACATCTCCAGATGATGAATGGAGCAAAATAGCTCTGGGAAACAGCAATGGTGACCAAAGCAAGACATTTGCATGTTATGGAAGTCAAATGGCAGCCTAATAACCTGGAAAGGTTACAGTGTTAGATTGCCATTGCTAACCCATTGTTCAATCCTCTCCTTGTGTTTCGAGAATTAATATGTAAACATAACATTGGTAGTTTTGAACCAACCATAATGTTGGATTCAATCTTTGTTGTGTTTTTCTTTTGAGTTTGTCCTTAATTTTGTTTACTTGAGCTATCAATATATATAAATCATTTAATAATTTTTCATAAATTCAATCTAGAGGAAGATTATTTTATTGTGTTTGTCAGTACCGAGACGAGGCCTGATAAATAATAATCAGAGTCTGAGATCACTTAAACAACGTTCAAGATATATTTTTTTAATCTTGACAGTGTGAATGAAACAAACTGAATTGAAAATATTGATCTCATAATAGGTCTTTGTAATACACAATTTGACTTAATCAATCAACGGATCGATACTGATACGGATACTTATACCCAAAAAGAAGTATTTATTTTAATTTAAATAATGTATTTAAAAAGTTGGACTATACATTTATAAATGTTGTATTTAAAAGATGAAGGGTAAAGTATACACTTTGGTACTTGAATTTGGTTTCAAAGTGCAATTTGATATCTACGTTATTTTTGTCAAATTAAGTACCTAAACATGACATCAAAGCTCAATTTACCTTAACTTTTTTTAACCCAATTAAGTACTTAAACTTGACTTCATGGTTACATTTATCATAAACACAATTTTGGACTAAAAAATAAAATTCATGTACTAATTTAAAGCAGTAAGTCAAGTTCATGTACTTAATTAGACCAAAATAAAATTTACTTATCAAATTACACACTAAAACTAAATTTAAATACCAAAATATATTTACTTAAAAGTTAATTCGCATGTTAGATTACGGAACAATTTAAGGTAAGGGTCAGATCTTAAACATTTTGGTAAGTTTAATTTTTTTGATTAAAAAGGGAGAACGTTACTACAAATTTCGTTAAAAAAATTTATACCTAAATAAAAAAAAATTACTTGTAATAACGATTACAAGATACTTAGACCATAATGGTCGACAAAAAAATTACACCAAAATCAACCAAAACCTTAAGAGACATTCAGAAAAAAAAAACATTAATTTAAACATAACTTTTACTACTAATCATTAGTCAAAAAAAAACTTTTGCTATTATAATTAATATAATCACTTATTTTTATCAGGGTTTTAGTGTTATTAGTATTATTGTAATAATATTATTATTAATATAAAATAAAAAAATAAGGAAAAAAATCAATGTAAAAAATGTAAAAAAAAATTAAAATTAAAAAAATGAAATTTTCTTGGAGCACATAGCTCCGCGTCAACACTTAACCATCCCTTTACCTATATAAAGACATGGGGGCAGCCACAAAAATCACGCCCAAAATGCCAATTTCAATTGGCAAAGCAATCGGCCCGGAGCTAGGCAGGCAGCAAAGTTGGCCGGGGTTGAGGCAGTGCCCTTGGCCTCAGTTGGTTCGATCTAACATTCAATTGGGGTCCTATTTTAGATCTGATCTAGTTAATTTTTGAAGGGGTAGTAGTAGATTTCAGTGGGGTTCGGTCGGGGTACGTCAGTCGAGCTCCCAGTTAGGCATATTTTCTTCCATTTTTTATTTGTGTTGTAATTTTTATGATTTAATGAAGTATTAGTTAATTTAAAATTGTGTTCTTATTTTTAGTTTATATATTTATTTATGTTTTAAATTAGTATTTATTTATGTTTTAAATTTATGTTTTAGATTAATATTTTATTTATGTTAGATTAGTTTTTATTTGTGTTAGATTAATATTTATGAATGTTTTAGATTTGTATTTTATTCATGTTATATTTGTTTTTATTTATGTGTTAGATTAATATTTATGTATGTATGTTTTAGATTAATATTTTATTTATGTTAGATTAGTATTTTATTATGTTAGTATTTATTTATATTTTTATCGTATCGTATTTATCTATATTTGCTATGTTTTAAGTTTACATATTGGAATAAAAATTGTCAATGTGGTGCCCTTTTATCCGAGTGTAAACGGGGCTAGTATCAGGCGTAATGATGGTGGTTGAGCGTTTACTCTCGGATAACGGGGCTTTTAAAATTTACTCGCGCTTATAACCAAATTTTAATTTAATCGACACTTTAACCCGGGAAGTCTAATATTAATAAATCGGTAATTATTAAAGTACCAATTTTGGGCGGTGTGGGGGTGGTAACCTTCCCCATCCGTAACCGACTCCTGAACCTAATATTTTTTAAATCTCTTGTTTTTATAGTGTTCGGCCTACCTAAGTGGCCGGTGGCGACTCCATTTTTTTAATAAAATCCGGTTTTTTTAAAACCCCACGAAATAAACATTTTAATAACCGAAAGACCCCAAATACATTCAAACCTCGTTTTTAGCATAAAAAGGACATCGCTACAGATGCGACTCCGCTGGGGACCATTTTTGTTTTTCAAAAACAAAAAAAAGAGTCGAGCTTTTTTCAAATAATCACCATTTTACTAATATCGGAAGTTCCGGATTAAAATGACTATTAAATTAACATTTGGTTGTAATTGCGCGTTTATTTTAACGCATTTAAAATTTGGCATATAAACCCGTCCTTTTAAGTGGGGGAAAACGCTAATGCTCTCGTGAGGATATCGTTCCTCCGTATGGGCCTAGCAAGTACCTTCGGGGCTTGAGTACCTTATGCTTTCATGAGGATATCGTTCATTCGTAGGGGCATAAGCGAATGGGTCCCCCTGAATTGAACCCGGTTGAAAGGAGCCTATAATGGGTGATGATCGGGGGGCTTGCTACTCATAGTAGGGGACATCAAGGACAATTCGAGTACCTCTTAGCACCAAAATTGCATGTAGAGAATATAGAAATCCACCCTTTAGAGCCATGCGGATAAACTAGGTGTTTTAGACGGGATGTATATAAGGTTATTTTGTTTGTTTGATTTATTTAAATTTACCTTTTATTTATGTATTTATTATTTTTACCCGATACCAACTTATTTCTTTTTGTGTATTATTTTATTTTTATTTTACACATACTTTTGTGGCATTGTCATTGCATCGACATTACATAAAGGTGTTGATTCAAGTGGTTTGCCCGATCAGAAAATCTTTCATCATGGAAAAAAGGTATCTTAAGAATGACAACATCAACCTAGTTGTGCGACATTGGTCAGAGGTTAATCAACGGGTCTGAGGTAACAGTTTGCCAAGCAAGCGTGTAGTGCCAAAGTATACACACGAGAGCCTACAACAGAATGATCCGTTGGAGCTTAAAGAGATTTAGGAAAGATGGGACCGAAGACTACATGACATTTTTTCCGACAGTTATGGCGACATAGCCCAGGTAATGTATGTTCGAGTCAATCAGCCTTTACTCCGAGCCATTTTCCAGTTTTAGAAACTCGTTTTTTGCTGCTTTACCTTCAACGACCAAGACGTGATGACCACGATAGAGGAATATACAGCCTTGCTCAACCAGATAAATGTACAGAAAGATTGGATCTAAGCAAAGTCGCCAAGGAATCAGAACTATCCATGGAAGCTCAAAATCTTTTGATAAGCGATGATTGAGCTAACGATTTGATTTAGAATTGAAGAGACAGCCTAGCATCTTTATGGGAATATATCCGAGATAGCACACCCGAATGAGGTAATGAAGATAGACCTATTCATTTTGGGGCCATATGGTTTGATCATCTTTCCGAGGGTATTCAGAAACATCGATGTAGCCATCTTAGATCTATTTGAGCGCATGAGGAGGAAAGCGAATGTGGTACCGACAATCTTAACTAAGACTTTCAGTTTCTTTGAGTATGACCCGAAGACATGTAGAGGGACATATCTATAGAAGTCTTCTTGTCTGGCTCCATAATCTAGACCCTTTAATTCCTATGAAAGTCGTTCGAAAGGGTGATTACCAGCGGAATCAACGCCTTTATTTGCATTCATTTTGCATATCATGACATGATGTTGATTCAAGAACAGTTCATTTAAAAAGCTTTCAAAATAGAAAAAAGAAAAAAGTGCGCTTTGCCGAAAACGATAATATTACAGTATCAAGTTAGGCCAAGCAAAGACCAATCGAGAAAGAAGCCGGTCTGATAGTAAGGCACGTGCGGCGTAGGGGATCCAATGGGGACTACAAAACACTAATTTTGAGATCTTCACATTTAACCCTTTGTAAAAATCTCAAAGATTTTAATTTAACTCCCTCAAAAAAAAATTTGAAAAAACTTTATTGTGTTTTGAATCTTTTCCCTCCTAAAATTTTAAAAAATAATAAATAATAATAATAATAAACCCTAAAAGTTTCGTTTTTTTAAGTAAGTTAAAACTTTTTTATAATAAAAAAGGGAAATCTTTAAACCAAATGATCTTTGAGAATTTTAATGCAAACCCAAAAGTTTTAAAGACTTTAAGTAGACTCCCTTTGGACCAATAGAATCCATCCCTGTTCAGACGTATTATTCGAAGGTCATATTGTTTGCACCCAGATCTACAGAAGAAGAAGATATTGTCTGGATTATGCATGCACTTGTTGATGTCTTTTCAGAAGCCCCAAAAATAAAGATCATGACGTCATGAGTCCATGGAATAGAATAAGAGGAGAAGACGAGGTCATACATCATCCTGAAGACGACGCCGAGACGTAGAGAACATGCTTTGCTTTTCGAAGTCAAGATCTCCAAAAGAAAGCTAACTGTTACTTGTAATTCATTATTAGTTTCTTGCAATCAGACATTTTCTCTATTGAAAGTTTTTTAAAGACTATTCGAGAATCAACACCGTATTTGCATGCATTCTCGCATTTATATGGTATTGATTCTCGAAGTGGTTTCTCAAATATCAGAAATCGTTCATAATTGACAAATGGTCGTCTGGTCAGATATTAAAGGGCACAAATCTAGGGTTTTGTCCCAGAACAAGATCGGAGACAATAGAAGAGGAATCATCTGAAGACTTTAGGTCAGACACGATAGGCGACATGGTACTGGTAAACGATCTGGCGAACCGAAAAAAAATCGATTAAGGATCATAATAAAGAGCGGGATTGTCAGAATTCTACCTCAAAGCCAGTTAAATACGACAAGTTGAACCCTTTTGTGATCCGCATCAATAAACAGGCGAAAGATATGTATGAGTTGGGCTTCCAGAAAATAGAGTTCGATCCAAAAGAAACCCGAGAAGCAAGTAATAAAAATAACTACATCTCGATTCCTGTAAGGTACACTAAACTATTCATAATGTTCATCGAGAAGAGCCTTATTACCTCGGTAAAGTCTCTATCAAAGAGACCATCTTATCCGAGAGGTTACGACATACGTGTTAGAGACAGTTACCGTTTAGGAAGTTTGGGTCACACTACTGAGAATTACGAGGCCCTAAGAAACAAGTTCAAGATCTTATCACGATGAGGGTTTCGAGTTTCGAAGACAGAATACCCCAATTCTATAGTGAGCTAACAATCACTCGAAGGATAAAATCGAGGAAGAATCGATATCCTGGACAAGGTTCGAGTAATACCGAAGTGGGTCATTCAAACGAGTTAAATTTGAAAATCGGAGATAGGGGCATCCCAGAAGAGGGATATTCTTTCGAGTTCAGCCAACTCAGATATGAGAGAAATAACTTGGATGAAATTGAATTTGCAAAATGATCACCAAAAGCTTTACTGTGTATTTAAGAATATCAGATCGGGTCACATTTAAAGAATAGATAAACGGTGTTGCTCAGTTGAAGGACGACTCAAAATATTGGAAGAAAAAAAACTAGTCAAGCGAGAATCAAGTCAGGTTGTTATCAAGTAAGTTTGAAGAAATTGAGAATAGGTACGACAGTCTCCAGAAATGAGCTACAGAATAACCTAGCCATTAACAAGAGTTTTGAAAACAAGTTTACGACAAAACAAGGACAATCCAGCACTCTTCAGTTGGAAAGTAAGGAGCAAGTGGAATAGCTTGGGACATTCTTTGCGGGAATATGAGGTTCGTGTAGAAGTTAACAAATAGGTTGCTGCTGAAAATGTTGTAGAGATAACTTCCAAGCTGCGAAAGACTAAGCAGTGGATAGATGAAGACATGAAGATCGATATTACCCGAGCAGGTAAAGTGGCTCAACAAGGTGGCAGACTTAGCTGACATATCGATGGCATTGAGTTAGGACATAGACCCAGTGTTGGACCACTGAGGCAAGCTGACCGGACTACTGGATAAAGTTAAGAAATTAGGCACTGGAGCTCATTAGTAACTGAAAATATCTAATATCTGGTGTAATAAAACCTTTTGGCCTCAATGAACGTCATTCTATGGGGACCACTTTTGGAATCAATACCTTATTGCATTCATGTTTATATTCTAGGATTGTATTGCATTACTTTGCACAATCTTGTCATATTTTACATGACATTATCATTACCTTGCATTATTATTACCTTGCACAAATTTTATGAGGAGTAATTCAAATACCAATTAGGGTTTTATCATGGATAAAAGAATTGAAGACACTCAAAAATTAAGATTCGAGCAGTTAGAAGATGGGCTCGAGAGAAAAAA
Organism: Hibiscus mutabilis; assembly: GCA_019671005.1. Taxonomy (NCBI): domain Eukaryota; kingdom Viridiplantae; phylum Streptophyta; class Magnoliopsida; order Malvales; family Malvaceae; genus Hibiscus; species Hibiscus mutabilis. Next base: position 61,099 of record JAGYYJ010001601.1, read on the forward strand.
AGAAAAAAAGAAAAAGAAAAAAGAGAGAAAAAAAAAAGAAAATAAAGGAAGAAGATTGATGTCTTCGACGCAAGAAAGCCCTAATTTGGTCATTCCACCGGATTTCAAGATTCTAAGATATGTGTAGTATGATAGAGCAAGCTGCCCCAAGATTCACTTGACCACGTCCTGCAGAAAGATAGAAGGCTACATCGAGAATGAAAAATTGTCGACCCACTACTTCCACGACAGTCTAGCAGGACCTATCGTGATATGGTACAATTGTTTGAGTAGAGGCCAAGTGTAGTCATGTGGAGACTTAACCAACGTCTTTATGGGAAATACAAATATGCTTTAGACCTAGCACTAAGTCGTCAGTATCTCCAGGGTACGAGGATGAAACCTGATGAGAGTTTCAAGGAATGTGCTTCGAGATGGCAGAGGTTAGCCGCCCAAGTGCAGCCTCCCATTGTTGAAGAGGAAAATGACTTCCATGTCTCAAGCCATCTTTCGTATTTACTCTTTGATAATATGCTCGGGAAATTGAGGGGCAAATGTGATGACTTTAATAGAATACATGATCCATGAAGGAAAATTGAGTCTTAATTCAATGAACCAGACATGCCTAGGAGCAGAAGGAAAGAAAGAGATAAATGAGTACCACTTTCAAGGTTCTCATGATCGTAAGAGAAAAAGACAGACATATTCATCTGAATCATCGAGAAAAATTCCTCGAACAAGTACATATTTAGAGATATTCGGAGTATTCTATCTCGGATATATGGCCTCATCTGGTCAAGGGTTAGTACCTTACCTCTGGGCTGATAAAGATTACACCCAGCTCATCTGCCCACAGTTTTGATCCATACAGTATATGTGAGTTCTACATTGAGGCGTCGGGGCATGACACCAAGAAATTTGGGGTCGTTAAAAGAAGAAATTAAAAAGCTGGTTGACAAGGGAGACATGACGAGAGAGTTGATCCAGCGGTAGAAAAACAAGAAAAGTGGCTCAAGCCTATACTACCTTGAAATGGCCAGAATGAGTTAGTACTTGGGGGATAGTCTGGAGGTTCCTACGGTTTTCTCATCATTTTACAAAGAATTTCTCAACATAAAAAAACTCATTGTTTGTCAGAATAACAAATCACATTTCCATTTAGAAAACTTTTTTACATTTTTGATTCTTTAAACATTTTATTTTTATAGGGTAGTTTCTGTTCTCTCATATGCATATACACGCATTTTTGAATGAACATATGTATATATCATTTCTATACCAGGTCCTCGAATTTTGAATGCAACAGTACCTTTGTTTCAAATCCAGAGATCAACTCTAAGTTGCTTATATTTAGAAGAGATTGAATGTTGTGAGGATACTGTAAATGTGAGTATCTGCTAGTTTACTTAGGCCAACAAAGGAACAAGGTGAGTGGTTAGATAATGGGTAGTTCCCACTTTAGGAATTTTTCTTCTCAAGCACTTGTCGTTTAAGATCATTGAATCGAGAGTTGACCCTAAACCTCTACCCCCTGAAGGCTTTCTCAGGACATCTGTGAATGTGATGACGAATGGTATTCTTTTACTTTACCAGAAGAAAGAGATGAGACCAGACAGATTGGATACGAAGATCAAAAGATCATCAGAAGAAAGTAGTTGAAAACAAGGATATGTCCAAACGAAAAACTGAAGAAAAGAAGAGAAATGGCAATCAGAAGGCTGGAGCAACCCAGATCGAGTAAAAATAAGAATTTTTTCCATAGACTTCAATATCAGAAGAGCTGCAGAGAGGCAATTAACTTCAAGCAGAAGATGGCATCAATACCCAGTATAGATACGTGTTGATTCGATGATACATCTACAGACTAGAATAAGAAGAAAGAGAGTCAAGGCTAAAAACCTAAAATGGACAGTCTAAAAAGAAAAAAGAAAAAAAGAGATAAAAAAAGAAAAAACAGAAAAAAGGAAAAGGAAATAGAAAAAAAGAAAGAAAGATAGAAAAAAGAAAAAGAAAGAAAGAAAGAATATTGTATATACTTCACACACAGATCAAACAATACAAGGTCAAGACTTCAAGAAATGAGCAAGAGACACAATTAATCAACATTTCAAGTAAATATCAATTTTGAAGACTTGTATAGAAGCTCGAATTGAAGCCAAGGCAAGACAAGTCAGCCCGAAGATTGCCAATTTCGAAAAAGGAAATGACCTCTAGGGTGAAAACCCAAGAATGGGCGGCCTAGAGTGATCCTAAAAATAAAGAGAAAAGAGTAATCTGCCAGAGCATGTTGACATCATTATCCAACCAAGATACGTCAATCTAAAGACAAAAGAAGGAAGTGACCTCTAGGGTGAAAACCCAAAAATGAGCAGTCTAGAGCGATCCAAGAAAAAAGAAAAAAAAAAGAATAATGAAATAGGTTCATTTCATCTGGGCATACCAATCACAAGAATTTCCAAAAATGTACATAATCCTTCATTCAAAGAACTTTGGAGGATCAATCATTTTTACAGAAAACAAGCATCAATACACAGCCAGAATGCAAGGCGGACCAAAAGAAAGAGAGTGTGGAAATGAACTCTAGGGTGAAAACCTGAAAACGGGCAGTTTAGAGTGATCCAAAAAAAGAATAAAAAAGTGTAATGGGCATATCCAAGTTACACAAGTACAGAAAAAAGAATAATGTGCATATCCAAGTTGGATGAGAATGCCTTCAGATTATATCCCGCATATAAGGGTTAGCCTTTCTTCAAGGAACGTCAAACTTCGAAGTGCCTGATCGACACCCGAATGAAGAAAGGATGGGGCATGGTGAGATAGTGAGATTAAGAGGGCCACTTTAGACGGGGTAGAAATTAGCTAGGGGATTGTTCTTCTCAAAAGCCTAATAGACCATAAGAGACTATACATTTACATATATCTCCACGGTAGTCAAGATCTTTTAAATATATGCTTCATTAGAGTTTATCCCTAGAAATTTGAAGTAGATGTGCTATTGCATTCGGTATATTGGGGGCAAACATGTTTTACAGTGTTTGGTATTTTCTCCTCAAATTTTGATGTTTACCATTCTCCCTAAACACTAGCTTTCAAAGTGTTTGGCAGTACTTAGAATTTTGTTTACCATTCTCCAAACCTTAATTTTCAAAAATGTTTGGCTTTTTTAAAAAAATAGAGAAAAAAGAAAAAAAATAAGAAGATGTTTACCATTTGTTCCAAACAATGTGTGCAAAATGCTTGGTATTCCCTCCAAGTTGCGATTTTCAAAATGACTGTTATCTTTTCAAACAATCATTATTTTTGTATTGAAATATACACAAGTAAATTACCTTTTGCATTACTTTAAAAAAATGAATGATTATGAGATTTAAAGCATAGGGACCGAGAGTTATTTCCCGTCGAAATGCTACGAGAAAATCAAGGATGAGCTCAGGGGATGGAAGCATTTTTGCTTACCCTAGTAATTAGAAATAGATCAAGGTTCTGCATGATGGGTCGAAAAATTTGAAGCAGTGGAGCTTGCGATTGAATAGGGCAACACCAAGCGAAGAAGATGACAAAGGTTCCTATAAGGACCAGAAGATCGTTTATGAAGACAGGTGATAACCCTGAAGACAAGAAAGCCTTCTGCACAAAAAAATTGAAAGCATGTTAATTCAAATTCGAAGTGATTGATCAAATGAAGATTTAAGAGCATACAATGAAGAAGTAAAGAGATGAAGAAATCTGAGGAACGACCTTTCAGGGTGTAAGACTTTAGAATAGAAAAAGATTGAAAGAAAAGAGAAAAGAAAAAGAAAAAAAGAGAGAAGAGAATAGAGTAAAAGAAGAAAAAAGAAAAAAATGAGAAAAGAAAAAAAGAGATAAAAGAGAGAGAGAAAGAAAGAAAAAAGAAAAAAAAAAAAAAAAAAGAAGAAAAAAAAGAAAAAGAAAGCATTACATTGCATGCATCATATAGATAGAGGTATGTCAATTTTTGCTTGTTTTAGACAGGTATTTAAAGAATTGTCAAAAAGTTTAAAAAAGTATATTTCATTAAAGAATGATCGGCAACCTTAGTAGCGTGAGTCCAAAAAGATCGGTAGCCATTGTCGGCGTGAATCCCTAAATTTCCAGAAAGATAGGTAGCCATTTTCGGTGTGAATTCCCAAATTTGAAGAAAGTTCGACAGCCATAGTAGCGTGAGTCCAGAAAGATCGGTGGCCATTTTCGGCGTGAATCCCCAAAATTGAAGAAAGATCGGTGGCCATTTTTAGCGTGAATCCCTAAAATTCTAGAAAGATCGGTAGCTATTTTCGGCGTGAATCCCCAAATTTCTATAAAGATCGGTAGCCATCGTCAGTGTGAATCCCTAAAATTGAAGAAAGATCAGCAGCCTTAGTAGTGTGAGTCCAGAAAGATCGACAGCCTTAGTAGCGTGAGTCCGGAAAGATCGACAACCTTAGTAGCATAAGTCCAGAAAGATCGATAGCCATTTTGGCGTGAATCCCAAATGCGAAGATAAAGGTTCTATATAGGAAGAGCCTATATTTTTGAGCACTCGCAGCGAGATGTTCTATATAGGAAGAATCCGTAGCTTCGAGATTTCAGAAGCTAAAAGTTCTATATAGGAAGAAATTGCGGCTCCAGGGTTTGAAGACTAGCAGTTCTATATAGGAAGAACTCCCAGTCGAAAGAATCCACCTGTGACGCAAAAGGTTTTATATAGGAAAAACCCGCGTTGAAGGCGAAGAGTTCTATATAGGAAATACTCCAAGCTTTACCATCTCATAGTGAAAGGTTCTATATAGGAAGAGCCCTAACTCCAGGATTTCAAGGTAAAAAGTTCTATATAGGAATAACTTTTAATCTGAAGGATCCGCCTGAGAAAGCGAAAGGTTCTATATAGGAAGAACATGTAGCTCCAAGATCGAAAAGTGAAGAAGTTCTATATAGGAAGGACTTACGAGCCCGAAAATTCAGCCGAGAAAAAGCGGAGAGTTCCAGAAGAACACGTGATTCTGAAGCCAAGGACAAGGAAGCAGGACAAAAATAAGTGTTTTTGATCTTTGCTTTGTTCTCGCTTCACAAGAACAAGCAAAGAGGGGCAACTGTAATCACTCATTTTTGTCTGAGTTTTAGTGTTATTAATATTATTGTAATAATATTATTAATATAAAATAAAAAAAAAGAATAAGGAAAAAATTTAATGTAAAAAAATTAAAATTAAAATTAAAAAAAGGAAATTTGCTTAGAGCACATAGCTCCACGTCAACACTTAACCACTCCTTTGCTTATATAAAGGCATGAGGGGCAGCCACAAAAATTACGCCCAAAATGCCAATTTCAATTGGCAAAGCAATCGGCTCCCCAATTGGGAGCGGGGTTGGAGTACCCTCGGCCCTAGTTGGTTCGATCTAACATTCTATTGGGGTCCTATTTTAGATCCGATCTAGTTAATTTTTAAAGGGTTCGTGGTAGATTTCAGTGGGGTTCGGTCGAGGTTCGTCAGTCGAGCTCCTAGTTAGGTATATTTTCTTCCCTTTTTTATTTGTGTTGTAATTCTTATGATTTAATGAAGTATTAGTTAATTTAAAATTGTGTTCTTATTTTTAGTTTATATATTTATTTATGTTTTAGATTAGTATTTATTTATGTTTTAAATTTATGTTTTAGATTAATATTTTATTTATGTTAGATTAGTTTTTATTTATGTGTTAGATTAATATTTATGAATGTTTTAGATTTGTATTTTATTCATGTTATATTTGTTTTTATTTATGTGTTAGATTAATATTTATGTATGTATGTTTTAGATTAGTATTTTATTTATGTTAGATTAGTATTTTATTATGTTAGTATTTTTTTATATTTTTAATCGTATTTATCTATATTTGCCATGTTTTAAGTTTGCATATTGGAATAAAAATTGTCACTGCAGTGCCCTTTTATCCAAGCGTAAACGGGGCCAATATCAGACGTAATGATGGTGGTTGGGCGTTTACTCTCGGATAACGGGGCTTTTAAAATTTACTCACACTTATAACCAATTTTTAATTTAATCGCCACTTTAACCTGGAAAGTCTAATATTAATAAAGCGGTAATTATTAAAGTACCAATTTTGGACGGTGCGGGGGTGCTAATCCTTCTCCATCCGTAACCGACTCCTGAACCCAAAATTTTTTAAATCTCTGGTTTTTATGGTGTCCGGCCTACCTAAGTGGCCGGTGGCGACTCCATTTTTTAATAAAATCCGATTTTTCTAAAACCCCACGAAATAAACATTTTAATACCCGAAAGACCCCAAACACCTTCAAACCTCATTTTTTTAGCGTAAAAAGGACATCGCTACAATTAGTTAAGTAAATTAAAATATAGAAATACTCACCGATTGAGTTTAATTCATTGATATTATTATTAATATAATACATAAGAGTACACTAAATCAAGGAAAAAAACTTTGATATACATGTAGTTACATGTGTCTTTTAGTTTTAGGGATTAGAGTTTTAGTTTAGGAGTTTAGGTTATAGGGTTTATAATTTAAGATCAGTGCTTAGAATTTAGGTATAAGGTTTAAGGTTTAGTGTTTAGTTTTTTTTTGTTAGAGTTATGAATTTAGGAATTGGATTTTATAGTGTAAATATGTAGGTTTGTGTAAAATTAGTTTTATACAGCATGTGTATCAAAATTTTATCTTTAAATCAAATATGTTTAAAAAATTCTATACAAAAATTATGTTTAAAAATTTAATATTTTTGATTTGTGAGTGTATGTCAATTAATATCCCACCAGTTTAGGACCAAGTATAAAACCGCATCAGTTTGATCACTCTTTTCTAGTATATTATTTGCTTTTTCATTGTGAACAGGGATGGACCGAGGTTGAAGGGGCTATTGTTCTTCCAAAAATTTAAAATTCGTATATGATTTATAAATCTTTTAGTAATTTCGAAGCTTAGGTTTTACCGTTTAATAATGCCAGACAAGACAAGAAAGGGGTTCAAAATTTGAATATTACTGGTGTAAGACACATATTTGTATCTAATATTCATACTCGAGTCGAAATATCATTCAGAAAAATCCATGAAAACTAATACAGAAATTCTTATTGAGACTGTTTAGTGGAGTGAGGCATGTGAAGGTGGGGCAATTTGAATGAGACTGATTTTCTTTTTAATTGCTTCTGCCATTGTATTATTCAGTGGAATGATCTGCCAATTTCCACCCCCACTAGATAATATATCCACCACAAACTCTGGTTTTTGTTGGATTTTTGAGATATTAGTTGAATCCAAACATCCACTGCCTGGTGGCCATGTGCCATGTGCCATGAGCCCATGTCTCAGGAGGAGATTTTGCAGAAATTTGGAGAAAAAATGATTTTTTCAGATAAAAACAGATGGCCATTGGAATCATCTGGCGTGCTAGCCAATCAGACAAAACTGTGATATTCCATGGATGAGTATTGGATAATCACTTTTTCGAATCCGAGACTCGGATGATTTCTTGTATTTCTTTAACATGTCGGACCGACCAGGCCTTGAGCTCTGGCTACCGGTCACCTTGCAGTGCTTGTGGTGGTTGAATAATCTCACAAGGCTAACTGTCAATGTTGGAGCAAAATATAGAAATACTAAAATCTCAACATGCAGGAAAAGTATTGAACCGATCAGGGCTAGCTTTGAACAATGTCACCTCAGCTTTTTATGATTTGCTGCAACGAGAAAGTAGCAAGCACCCTTTCTTCAAGTATTCGGTCGGAATTCGAGGATTCTAGTAACCGTGGCACGAGTATCGAGCATGCCATGGCATGGAAATCCTTATGTCTAACTGAATTCAGAAAGCGGCTCATCCATGCAATAGTAACCAGGCTCGCTCGTGCTAAACTAGGAACGCCCTTTTCCATGGAATTCGAAAGAGCGGCCAAGAATCGGTTGCTGCCACTGTCTAGCAATGCAATTGCAGCTTTCCTTTGCCAGTTTTCTATTAATTCCCCCTCTTCATACTGACCAAAATAAACAAAGCAACAGATGTTAGAAAAGAATTAAGTAAGCAACAGATGTTAGAAAAGAATCAAGTATCTGCAGAATTTAGCTGCACATGAAGCTTACTTACCAAGAAATCATCACTTATATCCTTCCTGTGAAACGAATCCCCAATGTTTTCATGGAAGCTTGCTTGTTTCAAAAGCCAATTTTCAGTTGCTGCCTCTCCCGTGTAAGAAAATCGACCTCCCAACATCGTAAGAGCTCTGGCGGATTGATCTTGAATCTTTTCATTGCACTTTTCACAATCTAAAGCTTTTATGATTGCCTCAACTGCTTCCTCTCTGTAAACACTACACCTAGAAGAATCTCCCTGTCAAACGACTGTAATGCGTGAGTTCTGAATCGAAATATTGCATATTTAATGGATATTGAGGCATTGGTTTTGGTATATGATTACCAGAAGGTCAAGATGTAACAAGAGAGCTGCAACCAGGGGACGTTCTTCGGGTAAAGCTTTCTGCAGGCATGCTAACAGGATGTGCATGGTATTCAAGCCTCCCCACCCATTCAGGAGATCATTTAAGAACTTTGTTATTAGTGTTATTCTGTTAACATTCACTTGGCAATAAGGATATGCATTCGAATTTCGAGAACTAATCAGTGAATCATGGTAAAATCGTAAAAGGATCGGTACCTGTTTAGGAAGAGTAGCTCAGTTAGTAAGGCAATAACAGATCCATTAGAATCCTTAGGGTTCACAACGATAAGTTCGATTAGAGATGCCTTGTTCAGTTTATCAGCCAAGTAATTTCGACAACTACCATCGGCTCGAATGCAGCAGGATATAGTCAAGGCAGCCTTATTCCTTTCGAGAACACTACCGATCTCCACATTTCGTACCAAAAGGCTCAATCCCCCAAGAGAAACGACTTGACAAGCATTCTCTATGTTCCTATCTTCATTAAAACCTGTTAAGAGTTGGTCTAGGAAGTAAAACGCCGCCGCTCGAGGACTACATTTTATGGTAAATAGAGTCTGCAAATGCTCTCCAAACTCTAAAACTCTAAGGCTTAAAGGAATCCACTCAGTTGATATCATTTGTTTTGCCTTTGGCTTCAACAAGTAAAGCAGCACAGCAGCTTTCAAAAACAGACTACTATTTCTCAACAGTTTTAAGAAGATTTCGAGCAGTGGATCCGAATTAAGTATTATCTGCCTATTCACTTCACTCCTAGCTGCAAATTCTGCTAAAATCAATATTGCTAGTTCGAGAATTTCATCTTCACTCGAAGCAAACAAGACCTCGAGGATTCCCTCGATAACAGGCGGCTTTGTTAATGCAGCTTCAATGGCAGGATCGCCATGTGAGTCCAACCATGCTTTGGTCATTACCTGGATCGCGATTTCGCAGTCACTTAAAACATCAGATGAGCAAATAGTGGCAATGGATTTACTTAGATCACTCAAAGGAAGATCAACATTATCAGACTTTCTCATCGAATTATTTCTGACAACAATTTTCCCATTCACCAAGCATCCTCTTGGCCTACTTTGGCAGGTAAACAGCCGGAAACGGTCCGATTTTCGTGTCTCGGGCAATAATTCAGTTCTCGGAGTGCTATAAATCTGGCATGACGATGACCTTCGATGTGTCTTTGTCTTATCCTGCAAAGTTTCAGAAACATGAATGATACTTACCAATCTAACATTAATAGAAAGTAATTGCAGTTATCACAAACAGACAAAAATACCAAGTTGTAGTATTCTTCAGCCTCGTGGCGACATATATCGATCGATGCCCTAATTCGACGTTCAAGCTCCATGGATTGCCACTCAGTTCTGGCACCAAACACAGATTGATACCTTTGGACCATTTAAAACAATTAACAAACAATTAAAAAATTCTTAAGAGAAAATGACTGAAACTATATAAATTACTAGTAACTTACAAGTTTCGATTAACAGAAGAGCGCGAAGCATACGAATCGGATGATCTCCTTCTTGATGATCCATAACTGAGACTCAATGGCAAAGGGACTGTAGGAACTGGTGGGACTTTAGCCCCAGTTTTAAGCCACTCTTTATAATACATAGCGAACTTAGCTGTCCCCATATCCATTTGGTCATTGTAGAGCTTAGCTAAAGCTTTCGTTTTCGCCTCTTTTGGAGCATCACCGATGTTACAGAGAAGTTCGAGTTCTTTGTGGTGCCAAACCTTGAGGTGAAGAAGATGGGGAAGGAAAAAATGGTCCCATAAATCAGGAAGCAAATGTGTTCTGGCTAGAAAAGCAGAATTACAGAACACTTGAAGCAAATGCCAAGCCGATTCCCTATTGTTCTTCTCGAGCTTGTAAACTATCGATAAGTACAGATTAGCACACGCCGAGAGATGCGAATTCGGAACACCGCAACTCGAACCATTCCTCGATTTTCCACCATTCAAGGAAGCAACAATGCTCAGAAGCTTAATCGAATTCTTCACTAATTTCATCCTGCATTCCATCTTGTTCCCTCGATCCAACACTAACTTGTCGATGCTTTCGATACCAAGTTCCATATCCATAAAAACTCGACTATCCGTAGCAGCTTTCGGCCTCGACAAGCAAGAGTTGCATTTTTCTTTCACCATCTCACGGAAACTATCGTCCTTCATGTACCTACCAATGTAACCACTAAGTATGGATATCACGGCTTCAATGGCGGATTCGTCGATTTCCGGCTCATCCGGCTTCGGTTTCAATTTCGACGCCCTCTTAGACGAAAACACCGAAGACCCTTTTCGAGTATCAGTCCTGTCGTCCTTGTGCTTCGAAGTTTCGGAGCTTTTTCGGCCATGGCAGATGTAAATAGGAAGTGCTGTGGACTCATCTGGTGCTTTAAATTCTCTAGGATTCTTGAACTTGCCATTTTCAAACCCTTCTTGGTTGAGCAATTGTTGTAAAGAAGAAGCCATTGGTAGTGTTGAAGTAGCAAAGAGGAACGGTGGAGAGTGTATAAAGCTTGTTCACAGACATTCTTTCTGAGAAACTAACAAAGGACAGCAGGACAATTAGCCTTTGGGGGCGGTGGTTTTGTTTGTCCCTTTTAGGACAGTTAAAAAACAAGTACATTTCTCAATTATTTTAATCATGAATGTGACAAAATTATGTTAAGGGCTTAAACTTGACCTGTCTGGTTTAATCCAGTTAAAAAGCAGTTAACTTCCCGGTAAAAGGGTTCAGGAGATGGAAAATAATACTAGTAATTATATTCAAGGATTATGGTTACTTAAGTATTGTTTTTGAAAGGTTTAAATGAAAAAATAGTCTTTAAATTATGTGTTTTGTTTATTTTTAGTCTTTAAATTATTATTTTTGGTCACTTTAAGTCCCTAATCTATTTTTTGGTCAAAATAAATACCTAAACTATGTCATTTTTTTCTTTTAAGTCCCTAAACTATCTATTGGTTAAAAAATCTTTGTGACTTGTCAGTATCTTATTAGCCGAAATAATCTTTTTTACTTAGATAGCTATCGGACTTAAATGATCAAAAATGATAATTTAAGGACTAATTTTGACCAAAAAATAATTTAAGAGCTAAAAGCAAACAAAATATATAATTGAGGGGTTGATTTATCATTTAAACCTTTTTGAAAAGTTCAATCATACATGAGTTAAATGGTGTTTATAAAAAGATTTAATACTTAAAATGTTTTTGTATTTATAAAAGTATTTTTCCCTTGGTCCTTTTAATATCTTTTCCAGTTTGATCGATCTTTTAACTCTCATTTCGTTATCATATTTGTCCTTCGACCATTTCAATTAAAAAGTTTGATGTGGTTCAATCAGGTTTTTCATGTGTAAAAAAATATTTTTCATTTTTAAGTTTTTTTTACAATTTGTTTATATTTTTTATGTGCAAAAGAAATCTTAAAATTTTTCAGAATTTAATAAAAATAAGTGGCTTTTTACAATTTGTTTATATTTTTCATTTCTAAGTTTTTTTTAATATTTTTAATGTTTTTATGATTTTTTTAAAAAGGAAATTAAATATAATTACAATTTTTATTAAAAAAACATGAGATAAAAAATCACAACTTCTGATTTCCTAGTCATTTTTCTAGATTTTTTTTTTACATTTTTGTGATTGTATTAATTCTTTGCTATTCCGAGAGCCACATGCAATTTTTAGTGCAAAATGTTAAGGGGTAGCATGATACACTGAATGAAAGTTATGATTAAAAATTGAATGAGAATTTTACTAGAGTATAAGGTTATATTTAGTACGAAGTCTGTTGAATAAAAATTAATCTCATATTTAAATGTGATTGTCCGAATATAACTTTTGCGTCTAGAGTGAAAAAGGTATGTTTCAACCAATAAGGGTTAGGAACAGTGACAAGACATATTGCTCTCATGAAAAAAAATTTGAGTTTGAGCCATAGAGATAACATTTTTGGATAAGAGAGCCACACTAAAAATTGTTTGCTGCACGTCGTTAAAGAAACAATGTTCGACTTAAATGAATCAAATTTGAAAGTTTAATGCTTAAATTGAAATTTTGAGTTTTGACCCAAATTAAAATATAATTGTTTTATTAACAATTTGTTAGTTTATGGTTTTAGAATTTAGTGGAGCTCCACACTCGTATCTTTATATTTGTAATCAATATTTTATGAGATAAGATCTTCTTACACTGTGTAAAACTTGAAAGTTCTATATTTTTTTGAACCGCTGGATGAAAGTAAATTGATGGATACGATTAATAGTAGAAAATGTGAAGATTATCACTTAAAAAAAGAAAATAATCTTAACCATTTATTATCATCATCTAGCGATCTAAAAAATGTGTAAAAATAATTGAGTTTTACGCAAGGTAAATTAATCCTAACCCATATTTTATTGTTAATATCTATTGCTTTGCATTTCACTTTTATACATCGCCAATAATTTTTTTTGATAATTAGTCAATAAAGTTGTGTTAGAAAGATTTGAAGAAGAAATATTTATTTATCAATTATAAGACTCGAATGTGACATTCAGATCCATTTAAACTCTTAAGCTATATTTAAGTGTTACAATTAACTTAAATATCCTTTTAAGTTATCATTTTTAAAGTTAAACATGTTTTTATCTTAATTTCGCAAGGACCAATCCAGCACGTTGAAAAGATTCTTCTTTTCCTCCATGATTGTGTTCAATTATGGTATTAAAACAACTCATTTACCAAATTATTTGCTGGAAAAATAAATTAAAAAAAAAGACTGGAAATTTGGATGGTGACCTATCAACTTTATGATTCACGAATTTTCTTTTGTCCAACTCTCTGTTTACTTGTATCGTATGCCGTCTACACAAAGCATGCAACTTTTGACTAGGTTGAAAAATTAATAAAAATAAAATATTTTAATTAGTTCAGTGATTAGAGATGTTGATTCGTTTTCGCTTTATATAAATTTGAATTTTAACATGTACATTAGGAATATTTATTATCCTTCTATTATATAAAAAACCAATAAAATAAAAAATCTCCTATTAATCATTAAGTTATTTGGCCGATTCTATTTTAAATTCTAAACTATTTTTTATTAATTTAGTCACTAACATTTCAAATTAGTAATAAAGCATAATGCCAAAAAAATGCCTCTAATATTTGACTGGATAGTCATTTTGGCGCTCATTCTTTTTTGAAGTACTTTGATTTCATTTAGGCCAAAATGACCACCGCGTGATGAAAACTGTTAATCAACTAATGGTAAATGCTTGAAATGACGTGACAAACATATATGACAGTGCATGCTGATATAACATCACCATATAAACAAACGCGATGACATGACAGAATGACACATTAGTCAAAATTTAAATTTTTAAAACTATACACAAAAAAAAATTAAAAAAATATTGATGTGTCCTTCTGTCAAATAATCTTTAGTTGTTTATAGTTAGTTGACTATCAGTTTTCATTAGGGAGAAGATATTTTGACCCAAAATGAAATGTTGAGTGTTAAATTGCTTCAAAAAAGAATGTGAGCCAAAGTGATTATCCAGTCAAACGTTGGGGGCATTTTTTAACATTATGTCTTAATATTAATGTAGTCATCATCTGCTAACTAGTTAACAAATTAGTGGTATGAGTACTTTTTAATTGGTGTAATAACACATTTAATCTTAAACATTTACACATTCTATTAATTTCGTCCTGATTCTAAATGAATCAAAAAAATTAACGCTCGGCGATTATAAATTCTAACAATTAGATCCTAATCCTAAAAAATAAAAAGTACATATAATTATAAATACGAATTTTCATTGACAACAAGACAACAACTCTAAAATTGGTCAACGACTTCATTAATAATGTGCATGGACGAAGCCAAATGTATAAATAGGGTGTCACTTAACACCCAAAACTTTAAGAAATTTATGTATATATTTTATATAAAAACGATATATAAAAAGAAATTGACATGGGTTTAATTCACTCACTTTTAATAAAATATGACTTAACACTCAAAATTTTGATGTTGTAATTTAAATTTTCTCTCCGCCTATGATTATACGCCGAGGATAAAACATTATGGTTACAAAGTAGCTCAAATTAGACAGCTTCATCACTGGGTTTTGTTGGCTAAACTCAGATATTTTCTTTTAAGATTATAATTTCTCAAATATATAATACTTTTGAAAATATCATATTTGTATTAAAATCACATAGTAAATAGACCTAATGATTTTGGACACGAAGCAATCTTATGATTTAAAAGAACAAGTTAAAATACAACACAAATAAAATATGACACGAATGTACATAACGTATTAAAATTATATAACACATTCTTAATTAAGATGTTAAAACTTATGGAATGGAAAATATAAATACAACACGAATAAATAAATTATTAAATTTAATGAAATTAATAAATAAATTTAGAGGAATTAATATGTCAAGCCATATGTGTCTAATATGGAAACAGTCTGCATCACATCGAACGTAGAGGGCCTAAAAGCCCTTTGAATATTGGACCTTACAAAGCAACATTTAAACGGACTCTTCAGGCCTTAAAATTATTGTCAAATGAGACAAAAACACAACATTTTGATTATAATTTAGATTTGAACCAACACCTAGTTGATGTAGAGAGATAAATTATTAGATTCTTTAAATAAGATCAAAAATTCGAATTCGTGAATGAAAAATAATTAGATTAGAAAGATTTTCCAAATAATAAATATATATAGTATTCGATGTAGACTAATCGAAAAAATACTGATATTCATAAAAAAATTGAATTTTATCTCTTATAAATTTATAATATATTCACTGAAAATGTGTCCGATTCTGGATTGGAACTTATGGGTATGTATGAGTGGTTGTTGGGTGCTTTTATTTAGGTCACGAGAGACCTCTAAACTTATGTCTTTATTTATATAAAAAAATAGTAATTAGTAATTAAGCTTTTAGGGAAGATTAAACATTGCGTAAGAAGCATTATCGGAATCTAATGATGTAATAGTATTCTTCATGAACGGTGGCTTTTGTTCACGCTCTCTACATTTTGTTCGACCTGTAATTAATAGCATAATATTTTATTATTAATTAGAAAAAACTTTGATAGATGGTCCATATAAATTTTAGTTTACACGTGTCTTTTAATTTTAATGATTAAATTTTTAATTTAGAGTTTAAAGTTTAGAGTTTTAGGTTATATGGTTTAGAATTTAATGTTAAGATTTAAAATTTAGTTTTTAAAATTAGATTAAAACTTAAAATTTATATTTTATAGCGTACATATGCATATTTGTGTATGCGTATCAAAATTTTATCCTTATTAATTTGGTCGTATCGTTAAACAAGTAAAAAATACTATCTTTTACATGTGTGAAAAGGAATAATATATTTGACTTGAGTGCTAACCACACGTTTTCCTACTCGCTAATTGGAGATTAACACCATAATTGTAACTTTGTACCATGTCATTATCAATAATAAAGTGTTGTAGGCTCGTAGCCATACACGTTAACGAAAAAAAAAAACCAAATAAAAATATCTTAGGAAGCAATTTACAAATATTTCATTTATGATATATAGCAAGAATAATTCTATAATAAACGCAATGTACCGCTATATACTATTAATTATGTATACTACAATATATCATTAATTATTTTTTTTTAAATTATAGGAATTGAAAGCGTTATTGTCCAAAAAAATTAAAAAACAATTTTTATATTACGGTTTTAGATTTTTTTTCCTTTTGGGTAAAGTACACAAATGGTAACTAAACTTTGGTAAATTATTCAATTTGGTAATCAGACTTTCAATTGCTTCAATGTTACCATTAAACTTTTAGTTTTGCTCCAAATTGGTCACTAACTCGTTAGCGGCCATTAAAAGAGTGACGTGACAGTTAAAATATTTTGTATAATAACACATTTAGTCCTCTATATTTTTACATTCAAACAATTTTGTCATAATTCGAAAAAAATAATTTTAACCTCATTATTTACGAATTAATTCAATTTGACACTATTTTAATTAAAAATAATTTAACCCTAAACCCTAAAACCACAACCCTAAACGCTAATAGAATATAGGTTATATCAACATCACCTTCTCTATGGGACTTTTCCATGAGCATGTTGATGACAAGATGTTAGGTTGATTGGGGTAAAGGCTGCTGGTTTTGGTTTGGGCAGTGACAAGTGTCACCGGGCTAGACTTCTGAACCAGCCCACCGTGCGGCCTTAGTCGAGTCTTTAAGACAAACGACTAAGTAAGCCTGAATCCTCACTTCGGAATATCAAACTTCCAAGGCACTGAAGAACGCAAGATCGTTCTTAGCAGAAGCAAACTATGAGATCGGCTACTAAGAACTCTGAAAGAACGCGAAGAACAAAAGAAGAACAACTCAGAGAATTTAGAGTGAATGCGCTCTCTATTACTCAAGAATATATGAAAAGATGGATGATTACAACTGAGGTGGGGAGGCCTCTATTTATAGTTGAGTCTCATCTAATCTGACGGTTTACACTGATTTACATCAACGGTCAAGATGAGAGTATGTATCTTATCTACAACATTTGAATTTCAAATAAGAGATAATATGGGAATTATCTCCAATTATCTTTAATTAATAAAAGATAATTTACTATGGTAATTACAATGCCTTCTTGGATCTTCCCACGGATCGGGGCAGTCTGGTGGTCTTTTCAAGCTCGAAGTGTGCCTTTGAACCTCTTGTGCAGCTTGCTGCGCCAATGACTCGGACCTCAACTCGCGGCCCGTGACATTCTCCCCCACCAAACTTGGCGACGCCCTCGTCGCTCATCTCGAATAACTCTGAGATAGATCCTGGAGCTTCCTCTCGCGCACCTTAGCTTCCTCCCAACTCATAATTTGGCTTGATTGTCCCTTTATAAGGACCGCTCTCTCCATAAAGAGCATCTGACTCGTGCTGGGTCGTCCACCCATAAAGACCTCTCGCTTTGGTTGCCGTCGCCATGTAACATCACTCGTCGAACCACCTCGCACATCTCGACCGTAAGAACTCCTTCATACCAGTTTGGATTTGTCTCCACTTGGATCCCCTTGATCCTCGAACAAAGGTTTGGATGTCGCATTTGAATTATCTGATGGGTTAGGTTTTCTGCTGCTTACACCCAACAAACGGACAAATCAAAACAAAAAATACAAGGATTGTGTTCGAGATGTACCTTATTCGGGATAAACTCCTCGCGTTCACTCTAAAATGCATCATCCCTTATTCTCCATTGAAGTCCGACACCCCATTTTGCATTGCCATTTCTTTCTCCTCGAAGTTCTATGCACATTCCGCCTTGCCCAGTGGTGGTTCTTCACATAACGAATCGAGTTTCGAAGCCTCGCTCTCTTCGAGCTTGTCCTGTACCTTGGATTGCTTGACTCTATGCGGGCAATCGAGCCAACTGTGTGGCTCCTTACTCCGAAAGATCAAACTTTCAAGGCACCAAAGAACGCAAGATCGTTCTTAGCAGAAGCAAACTATGAGATATGCTACTAAGAACTCTGAAAGAACGCGAAGAACAAAAGAATAACAACTCAGAGAATTTAGAGTGAATGCACTCTCTATTACTCGATAATAGATGAAAAGATGGATGATTACAACTGAGGTGGGGAGGCCTCTATTTATAGTTGAGTCCCCTCTAATCTGACGGTATACACTGATTTACATCAATGGTTAAGATGAGAGCCTCTATCTTATCTACACCATTTAAATTTCAAATAAGAGATAATGTGGGAATTATCTTCAATTATCTTTAATTAATAAAAGATAATTTACTATGGTAATTACAATGCCTTCTTGGATCTTCCTACGGATCGGGCCAGTCTGGTGGTCTTTTTAAGCCTAAAGTGTGCTTTTGAACCTCTTGTGCAGCTTGCTGCGCCAATGACTCGGACCTCAACTCGCGGCCCGTGACACAAGCATGCCGCTACTTTGAGCAAGAGAGAAGTGGGAGTTCTGCATGGAGCTATGAGCTGCTTATTGCACGATGAAGATGGGCAAATAGCCAAACCTCATTCTATTATCGTAAAGTTTATTTTGTAATGAATTTGCTAATTTTTTTACGTGGCTTGCTTTATCGTGCTTTAGTGTTTTAGGGTTTAGGGTTAAATTATTTTTAATTAAAATAGTGTCAAATTGAAATAATTTATAAATATCGAGGGTTAAATTTATTTTTTTTTCAAATTAGGACATAGTTGTTTGAATTTGCAAACATAGAGGACTAAATGTATTGTTATATAAAATATTTTAACTGTCGCGCCACCCTTTTAACGGATGTTAACGGATCAGTGACCGATTTAGAGCAAAGCTAAAAGTTTAATGGTAACATTGAAGCAATTAAAAGTTTGATTACCAAATTGAATAATTTACCAAAGTTCAGTTACCATTTGTGTACTTTACCCAAAAGGAAATAAATCTAAAAAAAGTAATATAAAAATTGTTTTTTAGATTTTATTCTAAAAGGAATAATAACGCTTTCAATCTCTATGATTTTAAAAATAATTAAAATAGTTAATGGTACATTGCGGTACACATGATTAGTAGTACATATCAGTACATGACGTTTATTGTAGAATCGTCCACGTAACAAAGAATTTGAAACGGTATTACCAACAACCAACTAACTGATTTAGGGAACTAAATGATAAATATTTTAAACAATGCCTGGAGTGTGAATGTTAATGATGTAAATGAAATAATTGAATTGACATTGTGAATAGAGTATTCGTGTTCGAAGAATCGTCCCCT
Source organism: Hibiscus mutabilis (assembly GCA_019671005.1). Taxonomy (NCBI): domain Eukaryota; kingdom Viridiplantae; phylum Streptophyta; class Magnoliopsida; order Malvales; family Malvaceae; genus Hibiscus; species Hibiscus mutabilis. Next base: position 80,321 of record JAGYYJ010001601.1, read on the forward strand.
CCCTCCCTCCACTATCTCGCATTACTCCAACAGTTGTTTTATATTCCGACAGATTATATGACAAAAAGAACATCTCAATCCCTTCCATTTATGCAAAAAAAAAAAAAAAAACTATGGTTGGTTTATATTAATAATCATCTGATCCTTCACATTAAATGATTTCGAAAACAAAATCTTCTGTCAGTGAATACAAAATACGATCAAATTTATAAAAAAAAGTTTTAAAATATATAATGAGACTTAAACTCATAATAAATTTAAAAGAAGACTTTGCATGATAATTGCACATATATATATATATATATATATATATATATCAGAATAATAAAAAAATCTCAACTTCATCGACACAATTAAAATCTGTAAATTTAAATATTAAATAAATTATATTTTTTATATAAATGCTAACTATATATATATATGGTTTAGAATTCACTCACAACATATAAAAATTTTACTAGTTTTATATTAATTCATAGCCATTAGATAGGTGAAATTGATAGATGAAATTAACTCTTATTTTTAATCTCATCCATCTATTTTACTCGTCCACTGATCATGAATTAATGTAAAACTAATTAAATTTTATATAGAATAACTAGATTACATCTCATATATATATATATATATATATATATATATATATATATATATATATCAAGTGTCAAGTGCGAATGCAGTTCAACAAATTGATTGGATTTTTGTTTTTAAAAAAAGGTTGGGAATAATTTAAAGGAAGGTTACAATTTGTCAATGCTACAGTGAAAGGAAGTATCTGGAAATTGCAAGTAACTAAACTAAACTAAACTTTAGTCATTGGATTCCTCTTTCCCTTGGCCGACCTCACAAATGCATGCACATTTTTCACGTTCAAACGTCAATTTAGTCTACTCATCATCTCCTTTAACTACTCCTTACTACAAATTTATTAAAATAAATTACGCCCTTTAAAAAAAAAATGAACGTCACATGTTTTTTTTTGCCTATTACTTAACTTATATAAATATATATTTACTACAAATTTCAGTATATATATATAGTAGTTATATATATTGTGTATAAAAAATTATATAAATATTTATATTTACTTAACGAGTTAAGTGCATCATACGTCTTCAAACTATGACACTCATTTTAAATTGGTCCCTAAACTTTAAAACATTATAATTTCATCCTCAAACTATGATCTTTATTTTAAATTGGTCCCAAACTTTTAAACACTCCAGTTTTATCCTCAAACTTTGGCTCTTATTCTAAATTGATCCTCAAACTTTTTGAACGTTATAATTTAATCCCCAAATTATCAATATATGCTAATCATATCTTATGTTGATAAAACCGTTACAAAAATTGTTAATTGTCGTAAAAAACTGATGTGTATTATGTAATAATATAATATGATATAAACGATAATTTGATGAAGAAATTAGAACGTTCAAAAAGGTGGAGCACCAGTTTAGAATGAGAGTCATAGTTTGAGATGAAACTAGAATGCTCACAAGTTTGGGGACCAATTTAGAATGAAGGCCATAGTTTGAGGATGAAATTGGAATTTTTTAAAGTTTAGGGACCAATTTAGAATGGGTGCTATAGTTTGGGGACGTTTGGTGCAATTAACTCTTACTTAACTTATTGAGTAGTTATAGTGGTAAATAATGGTATTGTTATTTATAGGTGATACAGGTTCAAACATCGTAATTAGCAGGTGTGTGTATTTTCAAATGACTAAGAATAAATAACATATACTAACAGAGCCGTCTCAAAGATTTTTGGGGCCCTGAGCGAAAACTAAAAATGAACTTTTATATAACGAAAGCATATCTCATTACGAATATAAATCATCGGCCTATATTTATGTCCTAATAATAAAAAATTAGGTATAGAGTTTAGGGTTATAATTTAGGATTAAGGTTTAAGGTATTGTGTGTAGAGTTTAGGATTTAGTATTTAAAAGTTAGGGTTAGAGTTTAGAATTTATTTTTTTAGTGTTGGGCATAGAAATGAGCATCGAAAAGGGACATAGAATTTTTATTCATCTTATTACTTTGAACAATTAATTTAATATTTCAAACACATTTTTTCATTGTTAGATTAATTAATTAATTAATTTAGGAAAGATAATTAATTTTTTACCATTAATTTATTTATTTATTTGATAAATTAAGAAAATAAGAATTGAAAAATATTAATAATTAAATTTTAGGGGCTTTGAGAGGTCGCTCAAGGTGCTCCCGTTGTAACCGGCCCTGCATACTAATGTGTAATCATCAATCACCACCAAAATGTTAAAAGAACATGTATATTTACTTTTTAAGAACTAAAATTTAAACTCTAAGCTTTAAACTTTAAATCATAAATCATACAAATTAAATGCCTAAACCCTAAACAATAAATTCATAACCCCTAAAACAATTTTTTTTATAGTCTTTAGCATGTGTATTGAATAATTTATGTTATATTCACACTCTCGACTATAATTATTATAAATTTTAAAAAATATTTCTCTATTAAAATAAATCAATAAATTTTATTACTAGGCTTTTACAAATAAAATTTATTTAAGAAAAAAAACTTTAGAGTTTACGTGTTTAGGTTATATGGTTTAGGGTTATAATTTAGACTTTTAAAATTTAGGGTTCTTGTGTTAGTAATTTAGAATTTAAAACTTAAAGAAGGGTTGTGTAATTTTTTTACATAACTTGTGTATCAAAATATAATACTTTATTCATGAAAAATACTTTGATACACAAGCTTGTGTAAACTAAAGTTGACACAAGCCTTTTAATTTTAGGGTTTAGAGATTTAGGGTGTGGTTTAGGGTTTTGGGATTTAGGTTATAGGGTGTAGAATTTAATGTTTATGGTTAGAATTTAAAGTTTAAGGTTTAGGTTTTTGGGTCTTAGGGCTATAAATTTATGTTTTAGATTTTATAGCTCAAATATATGAAAAATTGTGTAAATTTTTTTACACAACTTGTGAATGAAAATATAACCATTTATTTGTTAATAGTTTTTTATCTTAATGAATAAGTTGTAATTTCCTTATTCAAGGTTCTTATCATAAAAAATAATATATGCCTAAAGTTGATTCACATACAATAGCAAGTTGATTTGTTTTTTTAGACCCGATCAAATCACATTTCAACTTCAATCAGATGGGCATGCGTCGGCTCAGGGACTCGAAAAGTGAATTTGACTTAACCCATTTTTAAAGAATATGACCTAAAAATTATATACTTCAACACAACTCATTTTATAAAAATAAATATCAAGAATCAAATTAAAAATAATAATTTTAGAGAATTAATTGTAAAAAAGTATAAAGAAGACATTATTGCAAGGTCAAACATTTCCCTAAATAGATTTTTTCATCAGTTTAAATTCCACCTATTCTAATTCGATAAATATTTTAAATATTCTTCATAATATTTTATTTATATAAATATTGAATTCAAACCAAAATATCATATACACAACTAAGGCTATGTTTGTCATTGAGGTTGAAAGTGAAGTTTTGGGGGGCCAAACAGACGTTTGGAAAAGCTGAAAAAACCAGCTTCTACAAACGCCCGTTTGAAGGGCAAAATCATGGTTGTAAACTCCAATTTTCACCTAGAAGCTACCTTGTTTGTCATTGAATTTGCTTAAAAAAGTATGTTTGAGTTGCTAGAAGCAACCAAAAATAAGGACCGAGCTAGTTTAGCATTACTTTTAAAAAGTGATTGTTAAAAGTGCTGTCATAAAGAGATTTTAAAAAGAAATTTTAAAAAATTAGTTGTAAGATTTTAGTGTTTGACATTGCTGTCAAAAAGTATTTTTAAGAGGATAAATAACCATTTTGGACGTAATATTATAAGTTATATGTATGTGTATGTATATATATATAAATGATATTCAAATTCTTTAATATTATAATATATGAAGGAAAAAACTTTGATACACATGCAGTGTAAACTTTAGTTTACACGTACCTTTTAGTTTTAGGGTTTAAGGTTTAGGAGTTTAGGTTGTAGGGTTTAGAATTCAAGGTTAGTGTTTAGAATTTAGTGTATAGGGTTTAGGGTTTAGTTTTTTAGGGTTAGGAATTTAGGATTTGAGTTTTTATAGTATAAATACATGTGTTTGTGTAAAATTAATTTTACACAGCATGTGTATAAAAAAATTACCCATATATGAAATATATCAGCTTAAATTATTATAAAAATATAAAAAAAATTATTAATAAATATATTTTTTAATAATTGTACGTGTTCCATGAAAATATAATAAATTTAAAATTTTTAAACTAAAAAATAATTATTAATTATATTATTATATATTTGTAAAAGATTATAAATTTATAAATTATAAATAAACACAATAGCAAATGAAAGGTAAAATTATAATTTGACTCTCAAAAATACTTTTACAACCGCAAAAACTAAAAATTTTAACTTTCACGTTTAAATTAAAAAACACTTTTCAAAAATAATTTTTTCTCTAAAAGTTTACTGTTTAAAATTAATTTTGGCCTCAAATCAATTTTTAAAACTAAAAGTTGGTTTAAAACGCAATCCTAAACTCATCATAAGTACTCATCGGTGGAGACGGACTGCGGATGCAAGGGGACAGTTTGGCAAGTAACAACAGGCTAACAACTACTAATGATCCCACATGTGTATGATGTCACCTATGACGTCACCGGAACAAAGCTACAATTTACCACGTCACCTTCATCGTCACCAAAAGGACTTCATCCTCTGTCTCTCAACGTTGACAATCAAAGCCACTCCCGAAGAAACGAAATTTCCTAAAATTTTCTTTTTCGAACCTGGCGGCGATTTCTTATTTTCTTAATTTTTTTCACCATTAACACCAAAAAACAGAAGGAAAAAAAAATCAAATCAAGCTCTGATCTTTGCGAAAGTCTCAATTTTTATTGCATCTGTATGGAGGAAATTGGTGAATATTTCTGGGGTTTTCTTCTTTTTCTAGGATCTGATTCTTGATATTCCTTTAAAAAACTTTTCCCATTTCCCCCCCTTATTACCTTAATTTAAAGGTCTGAAAAATTCAAGCAAGTTTGCATTTCTATGCTTTGGTACAATTGTTTTCACCCCCATGTGATTTTATAAAAATAATGCTTTTGTTCTTGCGATATCAGTTTAGATTTTGGGGTTTGTTTGCTGTTTTCAATTGACTTCTAGATTTAGTTTTCTTTGGGTTGGATTTTTGAAGACCAAAGCTTGGATCTTTCGTTCATGAATTAAGAAAATTTCCCAGATTTCTAATGGCCTATTTATCTGAGCCATCATCTTCTTTGAGTTTCACTTCATCTTCTCTCCTATCAAATGGCTCAATTACTCACAACATAACCCCCTTTTCAGTCCCAGAAACTGGGGGTAGCCTTGAAGTCATAAGTTTGACCAAGCTCAGCTCCAGCTTGGAGCAACTTATTGTTGACAATTCTCCTGTTTTTAGTGATGCTGATATAGTTGTTGAAGGTGTTCCTGTTGGTGTTCATAGATGCATTTTAGCTGTTAGGAGTAAGTTTTTTGATGAGGTTTTCAAGAGAGGATCTGGGTCTAGTGAGAAAGATGGGAAACCGAGTTATAACATGTCTGAGTTGTTGCCTTATGGCAAGATCGGACTTGAAGCTTTTCAGGTTTTCTTGATTTATTTCTATACTGGGAAGCTCAAGCCATCTCCCATGGAGGTTTCAACTTGTGTTGATAATGTTTGTGCTCATGACGCTTGTCGTCCCGCCATTGATTTTGCGGTCGAGTTGATGTATGCCTCTTCAATATTTCGAATACCAGAGCTTGTTCCAGTTTTTCAGGTAAGCATATGATCACCATGGTGATTAGTTATATAGTTATGGTTGACTTGTGATCTATCATTGTTATAATTATATATATGTTTAGTAAATATATTGAATTTGTACTCATTGTAAGGTTAAATGTAGATTTCTGGTATGTTCAAGGCATGGATGCAACATTTTTGGCTTGATTAGACCGAGTGAATCTCTACTTATTTCATTTTTGTATATGTTCTGCAGCGGCGCCTTCTTAATTTTGTCGAGAAAGCTCTTGTAGAAGATATCATCCCAATCCTTGTGGTTGCTTTCCATTGTCAATGTAGCCAACTCATTTCTCAATGTGTTGATAGAGTAGCAAGGTCGGATCTTGATAGCACGTGTATCGAGAAAGAGCTTCCTTATGAAGTTGCTGAGAGTATCCGGTTGCTTCGCCGCAAGTCTCCGTCTGATGCTGAAGACAACGAGGCATTCATCGATCCTTTGCGGGAGAAAAGAATCCGGAGAATACACAAAGCATTAGATTCCGACGATGTCGAACTTGTTAAACTACTTTTGACCGAGTCTGACATAACTTTGGATGATGCGACTGCCCTCCATTATGCTGCAGCATATTGTGACCCCAAGGTTGTTACCGAGATTCTTGGTTTGCGTCGAGCTGATGTCAACCTGCGAAATTCTCGCGGATACACGGTTCTTCACATAGCTGCGATGCGTAAAGAACCGTCGGTGATAATGTCACTTCTAGCAAAGGGGGCATTTGCTTCAACATTGACATTGGATGGACGGAGTGCTGTTAACATCTGCCGGAGGTTGACAAGACCGAAGGATTATCATGCGAAGACAGAGCAAGGGAAGGAAACGAATAAAGACCGAATATGCATTGACATTCTAGAGAGGGAAATGAGGCGAAATCCAATGGCCGGGGATGTTTCCGTCACTTCCTATACATTGGCTGATGATCTGCATATGAGACTTTTGTACCTAGAGAACCGAGGTATTACTTTCTGTGGGGATTTCATGTGGCACTCTGTCTCCACAATTGGTTTATCGTATTGTGTTTCCGAACATTTCATAACGGACTATAATTGTTGTCAATCTGAAATTAACACATAAAATCGTTCATGAATATGGAAATTAATTGGTGTAATATGTCTTTGACATGTGATATCAAATATGTTGTTTTCTACTTGCACTTCGAATTGCATCCTTACTGCGAGTGCTCCTATCACGAGTTCATATTTCGAGGGTTAACTCTTACTGATGTTGTGTATTGTAGTGGCATTGGCTAGGTTACTTTTCCCGAGTGAAGCGAAACTTGCCATCGACATAGCACATGCCGAGACAACCTCCGAGCTTGCTAATGGGAACTTAAGGCAGGTTGATTTGAATGAGACACCTATTATGCAGAGGAAAAGACTTCTTGCTAGGATGGAATCCCTTATGAAAACAGGTGAATGAACGCATTACATACCCTCGTATTTAGGTCCATTTTTTCGGTTTTACATTCAGAGATTCCTTTCTGTAGGAAATTGATACAAACAAATTTGCTCATGTTGATTGTTTTGCAGTGGAGATGGGTCGGCGCTATTTCCCTCATTGCTCAGAAGTGCTTGATAAATTCATGGAGGATGACCTTCCTGATCTGTTTTACCTCGAGACGGGTACCCCGGAAGAGCAAAGGATAGAGAGAACACGCTTCAGGGAGCTTAAAGAGGACGTCCAAAAGGCATTTCACAAGGACAAGGCTGAGTTTAACCGCAACGGTTTGTCTTCATCATCGTCGTCGTCTTTAAGAGACGGTGGCCCCTACAAGTACAGGAAATTATGAAGAAATGGACGTCGGTAAGGATTTCTTGTGAGTAAAACTTTTAATTATGTCTTATGTCTGCTACGATTATCGCCAGGAAAAGCTTGTTCTGCGTTCAAAATCCTCCAGTGATAAAGGTAGCAGAAGTTATACATACCATTAATTTACCTGTAGGAATTTTATGTTCATTAGTGACATAGAGATCAATGATGATAGAAAAATTTTCAACTACGATTCATTCCCTTTAACAACCTTTCTTTATCTGCTGCACTTTGGATCCATAGGTAGGTATCGATAGTAATATACACGATCGAAAACGTCTTTGACAATCATATCTACCCGTCTTCTTTAAAGATGTTTTCAAACTCTGGGTTTGGAAATATATCTGATTCCGATTCTCACACGTTGGTAACATTACTAAACAATTCCAGAACTTGATGTCAAAGAAAGAAAAAACAATTCTAGAACTTTGAACTGATACCATAAACACAAGTGGAGTTGCTGTTTTTGTTGAATGCATCAGATGCCTGCAAAAGTAGAAACTTTGGCAGTAAGGGAAGAATTTCAGCTTAGCTTAGCAGGTGAAGCAAAGGGGAATCCCCCTTTCGTGTAGCAATTTTTAGCCGTCCACTCTAAATGGTGTGGCTCCTTTATTATTTTGGTTGGATCATGGGCACTTTTACAACATACATACAATCATCCGTTCACACCATCTGTTCTGAGTAGCATATTTCAGGCAATTGCTCGATCAATAAGGCATTCCTTGGTAAGAAGGATGAGACCTTGTTTGATACAAAAAATAAAAAAATGGTAATCTTTTTTGTGAACTTGGGCCTTAGGGCCTACGTTTAGGTGGGCCTTAAAGTCCAAATTAGCCCACATTAAAAACCAACAGAGAAATTATTAGATGGACTCAGCTAAATATGTTATTTATGGTTCTAGCAAAAAAGAACCATCCATCTCAATGTAATTTTTAAAAAACTATTTTTTTTATTTATATGTAGGAAAGAGGTGAAGATTTACATAAAAAAAAATAAGATGGATGAATCTTATTGACTGTGATCACGAATACCGTTGTGAGCCGAGTCCATCTAATAATTTTTCATCAGAAAATTAAATTAGTAACTGATTTTCATGGGATTAACCTGGAAAAGAAAGAATGTAAATAGGCGGATGAATACAACAACTTATTTTATTTATTTAATTCATTGATTAAGGTGTATCTTTATCAAGCCATGTACTTGGGTAGAACGCACCCAACCCATCCATCTCATTTAATTAAAGTCTATCACACATTTTAAATAATAATAATATATAGAGATGATTAGTATTCGTTGACCCAACGTACAATTTAAAAGGTTTTACATATTTTTTAAATTGTTGGATTAGTGAAAATTGATAGCCTAGATTAAAAGTAAGTAATAAAGAAATATTTACAGGAAAAAATAAGTGATTTATCTTCTCTTTAAAAGTTCTAATCGCAGTCATTAAAATCAGTTGATCAAACTATTCAAATAATATGTAAAACCTTTAAGTTTAAACAAGTAGATCCGAACCCTAAAAATATAAAAACACTAATTGAAGTAAGCTTAAACAGTTACTAGATTAATTGAATGCCTAAAATTTTTGCATGCTCCTTTAGCTTTAAAAAACTTCAAAAAACAACTATACTAAAAGCAAAACGTAACTTGGAGAAACATGCAACTTTTTTTTGGATGAATTTTGCTCTTTTCTATTCTAACACATCAAAAAACATTAAGAGTTTTTTTTGTACAAGTAAGCAAATGCTATGTGCAACTCAAAACAAAAATCTATACAAGTAAACATCAAGAAGAATAAATGCTATAATGCCTCGATAGCTGATTATGTTTAACTTTACCTTTAAGTTTCAACTGAACAATCTCTCTAACTTGCCTAATAACCAGATCAGCAGAGCTCTCAATATGCTGAAAAAGTCTTTTATTTCTTTTTCGCCACACCATATAAATGTTGCTGTTTCAAGTCAGCTTCAAAATCATTGCCGAGAGTATTTTACTCTTCAAGGAGCAGCACACCCAGCTCAACACTTGGTCCCATCTAAACATTGTCCGTCGAACCTGACAAGCGTGTAAAGCAGCTTCTCAAACTAGCCTCGAAAAATCATAGTGAAAGAAGATGTGGTCTCTAATTTCTTGTTCTCTCCTACATAATGGACAAAGTGGATCAACATTTATTCCAAAAATCGAAAGCCTACCTTTTGTTGGTAATTTATCTAGAGTAACAATCCAAGCAACCATGGAACTCCTAAGGACATGTCCAGGATACCATACAATTCTTTTCCAATGAACTTTCTCTCTTTGTACCCGAACAACTTTCCAAAGACTTCAAGGTTGCACTAAGCAAGTCTGAAACAAGAGTAGTCTTGTCTCGCATACGTATCAGATTCCTCCAAATTTAACTACGCTGTTTAAAACAAACATGCTGCCAAAAAGAACCCTCAAAAAGAAACATGCAACTTTAAACCAACAATAAAGTTTATAGAAAAGATACATGGGTTTGGTTAGTTGGGGAATTCATCAATTTCTTGTTTAGTTCATCATTAGAATTAATGTTAGATGTAATATAATATAAGTTTGTTTCTGAAATTTTGGTGGTTTGAGGGTGAATCTAAAAATTGGATCCATAATAATAAATATTGAAAAAAATTAAGATTAAACAAAAATAATTTATTTATAAATTGAGCTTCTAATAACAAGTATTGGAAAAATTAAATTGTAAGAGTAGAAAAAAAATAAATTAATTTACTTGCAAATTGGACCCTTAATAACAAGTATTAGAAAAAGATAAATTTTAAGAGTATAAAAATAATAATTAGATATTGGATATTGATATAGGTGGTGTCATGATATTGGTTGGGAGCAGGCTGCAAACAAACCTCCTCTGAAAACAGTTTTTCAGGTCCTCTCTGTTCACCTTATCCTTTTCTCCTGTGTTTATCTGCTCTGTTAATTGTGTTTAAGAGTCTAGTTTCTAATTTTAATCAAGGTTATGATGCGATTATTCAGTCCCCGGAAAACAACACTGCTATTTGTTATACGTGATAAAACAAAGATCTGGATTAATGCTTTTCATTTTTTTTTCTAAACTAATTTTTGACATCATCTGGCTTTGTGCTGAAACCTTTAAGATATTCACTTTTCCCCTTTCTTTTTTTTTACTCTTTTTAGACCCCCCTTGAATATTTGGAGCCTATACTAACGGAAGATATTCAAAAGGTAATGTCGTGTATTCTGTATTTCCACACTCCCTCTCCTTTGTTTTCTAGGATTTTAATTGGTTAAGTTTATTGCAGATATGGAATGTAGTTAGTAAACCTGAGGCTCATAAAGATACACCCTCAGTGAATTATTTAATGTAAGATGATATTAATGTCCTTTTTAGTTTTTACTGCATGTTACTACTTGGAAACATTGTTTCACATTTCAACTTTGACGTGCAGGTGGAGATCACTGCTTTATCAAGCTATGAAGAAAAAGAGGAGCTATTCAAAGAACAGGTAGCCTCTCACTCTCTAGTTAATCAAGTTCCATCATACTTCAAATTTTTGCTCTAACTTTTAGTGACAGTTGTTAAGTCTTGTAATGTTGCTTTGTTTAACCAAATAATTGTGTTTTGGATCCCATGATCCTTTTTTGTGGATACATTAGAGAAGGTTTGAACTAGCAAACTTAAGTTGTATTAAGAAGGCGGTTTTGGAGCCTTACTGCCTTATCTGATATCTTATGCAGGTTGCTGAATTAAGGCAGCGCTTTTTCAATTCTATTTCTCCGGGAGGATTAGCTGGTGATAGAAGGGGTGTTGTCCCTGCCTCTGGATTCTCTTTCAGTGCGCAACAGATATGGAAAGTTATAAAAGAGAATAAGGATCTGGATCTTCATGCTCACAAGGTTTCTCTTCAATCTTCATCCATATTTTCATATCCAGATATCATTTCTTTGTTCCTTGTTTAAGTAAATGTTTATTCCATCATGTTTACTAGGTAATGGTTGCCACAGTTCGTTGTGAAGAGATTGCCAATGAGAAGTTCTGTCGCCTATCCTCTGATGCGGTACTTTGCAGCTATCTTCCACTTAGATGTTACTTTGTTGATTGAATACTTTTTGGTAATGGAATTAGTATATATCGTGTAGGATTGGTTAGCATTGGAAGAATCTGTTCAATCAGGGTCAGTATCTGGTTTTGGGAGAAAGCTGAGTTCTATCCTAGAAACCTACTTTTCAGAGTAAGTTTATCTCTATGGTTGGTATGTTGAGTGACATAATTGTTGTTCTACGCACCTCTATTTTGATTTAAATTGGATGCAAAAGGATAATCTTCCAATTTGGAAAAAATACCCTATAGGCTATTGTAAAATCTTTAAGCCATGCATTATGATACCAGCCTTTGTAAGTTGGAAGGTTTCTGCACTCCACAAACTTCCATGGGTAGTTCCTAGTTCTTCATTGTTTTAATGATTTGATGATTCATATCTGACCACTGTTCTTTTCCCTGCAAATCATAATCTTGCTTGTACTCTTCCAATTTCTTTTTCCATGGATATGACTCTTAGGCAATCTACTTCGACAAGGCTGTAAGAAGTGCAAAACAGAAACAACTGGAGTCAAAAGCTTTGGATGCAAGTTTCATTTACTTCTACCACTTTTATGCTTATTTTGTTTCAAAAGCTAGATTGTTTGTCTAGTTAACATTCAAGCTTTTAAATTTAATTCTAAGAAGTTTGCAGCATTCACCAAGGATTTTTTATTTCCGCTTGAATTTATGTTCATACATGCAACTGCAGGATTTCTTAATTCCTTTTGTCATGAATTTACAGTATTATTTGGTGATGGGTGGTCTGATTTTATCAATATCTGTCATTTTTTATTTGCAACTTCTCTTTGGTTCTATTAATCCTGCTTGAGGTTTTGTTTAGAGCTTTCTTTCTATGATATTTTATGGAGGCTGTTATATTTTAATTGCAGAATGAATTTCTGACTCTCGTTTGTAAATTAAATAACCTGCCTACTAATCTACTGATATATGTGTTAATGACTAAACGTAATATGTAATCTGTTTAAGGCCAAGTGAGTGGATTTTCCATTTGTTGCCTCTTCATTATCTTTAGGATAGTTTGTCTGTATGTCATGAGTCTAACAATGCTGGTATGATTTTCGTATGCGTCATAATGAGTAAGCTTGATGAAAATTTTGATATTGCAAAAAATTGCCTCTGATTGAGGCGTTCTCTTGAATCGAGCAGCTTGTGCATACTGCTTATCTCAACCTGCTGGACATCTACGCTTCAAAGCACTTGAAGATTTTAAGTCTAGACTGGAGCAGATGCAGAAGGAAGGACAAGGATTTGCAGCTTCTGCTCATGCATGTACCAAGTCTTGTATGCTTGAATTTGACAAAGGATGTGCAGGCAATGTAATGAATTCTTGGCATTTGTTTGTGCTCTAATGAACTATACCATGCAATCCTAAACTATCATAATAATATGATTTTAGAAGTACTGAGTTTAGTGTGTTCAAATTGTTTATCTGCTTTAATGGTCTATTTTTCTTCTCTTACAGATGCTGCTATCAGACAGGCAAATTGGGATGCTTCTAAAGTGAGGGAAAAACTGCGACGCGATATTGATGCTCGCATATCATCTGTTCGCAATGTGAAATTGTCTGAATTGGTTGCTAGATATGAGGTAATTTAATTTAGTAAGTCTACCTTGTATGACTGTTCTATCTGTAGGTATTTATTAAAACTTTTCACTATTGTTTTATCAACCAGCAAGGTGCTGACATTTTAGTTTTACTCAGGAAAAACTTAGACAATCACTATCTGAACCAGTGGAGTCTCTATTTGATGCTGCTGAAAGAGACACCTGGACTTCAATAAGAAAGCTTCTTACACGTGAGACTGAGAATGCTGTGTCAGAGTTTTCAACTGCCATTTCTAGTTTTGAGTTAGACCAACCTACAATGGATAGCATGCTGCAAGGTTTGAGGTATTATGCAAGAAATTTGGTTGTGAAGAATGCAAAAGAAGCTGGAAAAGTTCTTTATCATCACTGTTTGATTTTAATAGTCTGTTGTGTTTATTAATGTTGTAATGTATCAGGTTCTCTACTGTCTTCAGTCATGACAATGATTCAATGCCAAGAGTTTGGACTGGAAAAGAAGATATTAAGACAATTACTAAGGATGCTCGTACTGCGGTAATGTTTTTGGATTAATTCATTTGTGGAACTTTAATATACACTAATTGCATGCTGCAGCAATCTAAGAGGCTTTCAACTATTGTTCTGTTTGCAGTCTCTGAGGCTGTTAGCTGTTATGGCTGCTATCCGGTTGGACGGGAAACCAGATAAAATCGAAAACATACTATTTTCTTCCCTAATGGAAGGAACCGTGACTTCTTCAGACCCTCTTGCCTCTAGCACATGGGAGGAGGTAATGGGGGTTGGTTAATTTTTTTAATGTAATATGTTCATCAAACCAAAGTTCTTATTTAAAAGTCACGCGTGTATTAGGTTCCTCCTGAAAATACCCTGATTACACCGGTGCAATGCAAGTCGTTGTGGAGACAATTCAATGCAGAAACAGAATTTACAGTTACTCAAGCTATTTCAGCACAGGTATTTAATCTAATACTCCGGTTGGTTGTCTTGCTAGTTGTGGGATATGGCATATCAATGAAGAAATAGTATAGGCTATCTTTCTAATGATTTTGTTTCTTATTTTAGGAGGCTTACAAGCGAAGTAACAACTGATTACCTCCTCCGTGGGCAATTGTGGTAATGGTTATCCTTGGATTTAATGAATTTGCTTCTTCTAAGGTAATTTCATCTAATCTAAAGTGTATAGTGCAGTTATTCATCCCTTTCTTTGAACTTGTCTTGTTCCTGGGCAATGTTCTTTTAAATGGGGTCTAAACCCCTAGTTGTTAGCAGGAGTTGGGGCTAGAACCCCATTCCTTGGAGACTGCTATCATGGTATGATGGAGGGCGGTTTTTAAACCTAAAGGTCCAAGCCTCGGGTTTAGCATGAATATTCATCTAAAGCCTGATCCCATCTTAGTTCTTTTAAATTGTGTTGATTTTTGTGCTCATAACTGATGAAACAGGAATCCTGTCTATCTAATGTTTCTATTTGTTGCATTTTTAATGTCAAAAGCCATGTGGGTACATATGGATGTCCCAGGGCAGTTTCAACATGGCACTGTTGAGTATGAAAGAGAATGCACTCTATTTACTGTTTCATGCGAGGTTACCCTCGTCATGTCTTCCTACAAAACTCTAGTTTGGCTTTACGGCATGCGAATGAAAGCATGATCTATAATATATTCATTAGATGATGAACATGAATTGGCGCTGAAACGTCTTACTGTGGGTTTATGTCCTCAATATTTCATGTTTTCTTTTGTTCTTTGGAATGTTACCAAGTGATTCAATTTCTTTGTTCACCGTCTCTCCAGCCGGCTGGGCTAATCTCCATTACTGTGATGAATCTTTCAAAGTGAATTGCCGAAGAGGCTCAAGGCCATCAAACTCCTGAGTCCCCCAGGCAACAATCATCAGTAACTTTTCAGAGTTTCAGGAATCAAGGTCAGCCAAGCTCAATTCCAGAGTCATCTGTTTCATCCAACGTTTCTGTGTCTGATGGTGGTATGAGTAATCAAGCCCTAACTTAACGCTGGGAAGAAACATACAAACTTCAGAAGCTGGTTGAAAAAAAAAGCCAGTCCTCTCTGTAGAATGTATACCAAAATAGGTCCAAACACTTCTGAATGAAAAGTGGAGATTCAACTCGGGAATCGCAGACTAAATGAGAACAACAGTTTGTAGCAATCCATACATGTGAAATAAGGTTTTATGTTGCTGAGAAAAAGGTAATAAAAAAACTCATGGCATATTTTAAGCCTGTATCTGATCTGATGAAACGTCATGTTACAAAAGTTTTCAAAATGGATTGCATGAAATGCTGATGAATTAGTTCAGGCACTTGATTCATGACCATCGCTTTTGGCATAGTTTCGAGATAGTTAGATCCGCACCTCCAAACCCATCCATTATAGCATTGGCTGTAGGGAACTCTGCTCTGGATGTGAAACTACACAATAGTTGACAAACAATGAATTGGATCACATGAGAAGAGGCATGAATAACATCACAAAGTTTACAAGGTCCAGAAGTAAAGCCTTTACCTGCTCCACAACACAGGGCATGCCTATCTGCTCAGCTGCAGCAAGTCCAGACTTGCTTCCTGCGATAAGGACGCAATCGTAGACAGGAACCTCAGCAATTTCTGCCCCTGCACGTATTGCGACTACAATCTTCTCCAAGCTAGATATCATTAATGGTATGAAATCTTAGTTGGTAATGCTATACGGCAAAACGACCAGACTCGGCACATCACATGTGAGCAAAGAGTAGTTTGCATGCCAATGCATTTCACATTTATATATTTCCTAGCTCGAAAAATCATGAAAAATTTAGTACATATGTATTCTTTCAACAATCAACAGACTAATTATTCTTGACAATTGCTATTTGTTAGAGATATTTTTTAAGCATTGCAGTTCCTGTTTTTAAGTCTTAATATGCAAATATTTTCCCACTGAATTTTTGTCTTATAGTTCGTGCATTCCGGGAATAAAGAAGTAATTCAATCAAGGATTGTGTGTGTTAGAAAAAGAAATCGAAAGAATGAAGAGAGCAAAAGTAGAGGTCTCAGACCTTTCAGATGAGGTGGTATCAATGTTAACACTCACTTTCAGCATGGATGCAACCTCTTTCGCTATTCTTTGTTTCTCAGCCGAAGCTGGCCACAAAGCAAGAACAAGACCTTTTAATAACAACCATCCGAAGCCGGACCGAAACAATGCACTGCCATTATTTCGCCAAACACAAGGACAAAGAATATATACCTGCTTTTCTTGCTTCCTTAGCTAGTTGTTCATCCAAAGAAGAAGACACTCCTTTACCAAACACGAGTTGACCATATAAACTCTGCTCTACTTCCTCATTCCCGACAACTTTAACTTTCGAGAGTCTTTGATCACCGAGCTTTTCAACTATAGATCTGTATATTGAACCGGAACATGCGACGTAATATAGAAGAGAAAAGGGAGGCAAATCAGAACTGAATTACATCTCTTATTTTCCACAAATATACACGGCATAACATTGGTGATCATTAGAACATACCGAGCAATTTTATCCCTGCTTTTACTGTACGATGTTAAGATGACCACAGGTATTCCTTTGTTACATGCATCATCGATAAAACTGCAAAAACACATTAGTAAAACCATAATTAAAGGATTGGTTCTGAGGAGGAAAAGATGATTCAGAAATGAACAAAACTCAAAGAATGGCAACATTCTCCTCAACTCCGGGTCGTAAAGGTAAACTTTTCAGCATGAGTTCCTCCAGTGCATTTTTCTGCCAAGATCAAGATAATCCATTGGCTCAACACGTTTTACGCTATAAACACGATGGAGAGCAAAAGCTAACAATTACAAGAAAGATTGTGTAGTAAAGAAATAACTCAAGGCTGTAATAACAGGATAACAGAATCACCACATCCATGAAAAGTTTATATTTTAAATTTACTAAGATTCGACTCTATTTTGTTTGGACTTTCATTTTGCTTGAAGTATCCAGGTTTGAATTTGATATTCACGTCCGACACATACCTAGACATGTTATGGAGATGAGACCTCTAGCAGTCCTACAAATACATGAAAAAACATAGAAAAAATTGAACATAATCATATGCGACTCGTACCATACCCGACACACACACCACGGAGTAACATAGATTCAAGTTACCTTCTCTCGGAGGACACTTTTCACAAATGACTCCTCCTCACTTGTAGGCAATGTAGTGGGCCAACCAATCTGCCATATTAGAGCACACTATAAGCCACACAATCGATGTAATAACACGCAAAGATACAATGCTAACCTATAGAATGATCTAATGCTTTCGACGACAGAGCGTACTCGATTAAAATAGAGAACCAACATCTTTTCTTCATTACCAGCACTTCTCCTGGAAAGTAATCACAAAATACATTCAAATAGATTTATAATTTCAATCAAGATTATAAAAAAAGGGGACAATCTTAGCTGAGATTTCACCTTACAAGATCCAAATACACAGGCTCAGTCCAGTTAGCACAGTCAAGGCCAAGCTTTTGAAATGCTGATGAGTATTAGGACAACAAAAACATTAAATTAAGTAATAAACATATGATTAGCAGATAATCATAAAGCTAATCATTGAAGTATTAACTTTAGATCCTTTTTGCGCAATAGACAACTTCATCTGCCGCACCTAAATTGAAGGCCTGCCGATTACCCGCACGGTATGCATCCATAAGAACCCTGAAACAATTATAAAAAACATATATAAAAAATGCAAAAAGGGCAAAGTCCATGGCAGAAAATGCAACCAAAATGAGAAAAAAGGAGAAAACTTTAGTAAAACCAAAGGTAGCATTATAATAAATTTGAATTACCCATCGACTTCGAGAAGAACAGCCAGTTCCTGAGATGGGTTTGGGTTTTGGTTTTGGTTTTGGGTACTGGAGGAAGCGAACAGAGATTGGTTTTCGGAGGCAGACAAAGATTGCTGTTAATAGATTGGGACAGGGTGTTGCTTGAAAAGCCGAGAGTGTAAAGGATTGAACAAGAAGCGGTTCCCATGTCGGGAATTTTGCTGAAGATTTTTTTTTTTGTTCAGTGAGTCAGTGATTGGCAGCCAATGAGTCAATTTCTGGCTCACTCAATACTCGGTTTCTCAGTGTAATTTACCATTACACCCTTGCCTTCCTCTTACTCATTTTCCTTTTGGGGTTCAGGCCTAATCTACGTAACCCGACCCGTATGAAGTTGATTAATTTAATTTGGGTATTCACATAAAAGCCCATTAAGCCCTAACTGAAAGTTGAAGTGAACCCACAATAATCGAAATAAACCTCTCAATTCACAGGTGTTTGTGAGATGAATATTCGAACGCGTCGAGTTAAAAAATTTAAATTATTTAAGTTAATAAGTCTATTGTTTAAATTTTATTTAAATTTTTTTATATTCGATTTGAATTGTTCAATTTTTTGTTTAAATTTAAGTATAAAAAATGTATAATGTTATGGTACAATTTTAAACGACTTTTTATAACCATATATGATATATATATATAATATTTTTTAAAAAATAATTTTTGAAGAAAAAACATATAGAAGAAAGTATAAAGGAGTTAAAATATGGAAAAAAACTTTGATACACAGGCCGGTGTAAACTTTAGTTTACACGTGCCGTTTAATTTTAGGGGTTAGGGTTTTAGTTTAGGGTTTAAGGGTTTAGGTTGTAGGGTTTAGAATTTAAGTTTAGTGTTTAGAATTTAGTGTATAAGGTATAAAGTTTAGGGTTTAGTTTTTAGGGTTAGGAATTTAGGATTTGAAATTTTATAATGTAAATACACAGGCTTGTGTAAAATTAATTTTACACAGCCTGTGTATCAAAGTTTTACCCTTGAAATATTGATAGAAAAATAAAAATTTACAAAGAATTGTAGTCAGAAGATTAAATTAAATAAAATATAAAATTGCAAGATTAAATTATAAAAAGAGAATTTTTAAATAATTAGATTGAAGCTACATAAATATTTTAATTATTGATCCTATTTTATTATTCAAACTTCGTCGGAAAGGTTTTTCGAGTCAAATTAATTTTTTTTAAAATAAGCCGAGTTAAAAAAATTCAAATCGAATTCTACCCAGCAAGTGTTTGGTCAATTTGAATTGATCATTCCTTGCAATGCATATTCATTATTCAGATGATGTCATCCATGAGGGAACTTCGAAATGAAGTTTGAAATCCTCTTCATATCAGAAGATTTTAATGGATTGGTCATACAATTTTAAGACCGATATATTCTTATAATATTAGAAATTAACATTTTTTATCATAATGATCAAAATGCAACATATTGATAATACAAATGACCGAAACATAATTTTTTAAAAACCGGTGATCAAACTAGACATCAAAACAAAGGTGACAAAAATATAATTTATCTTTTTTTTTATTAAATAGAGAGATTACATTATAAGAAAAATATCAAGAATGTGAATCCAGACAAACTGAGACAACATGAAAATTCTTAACTACTTGGCTAATTATTGAATCTCAATGTAGTTTACCCTTTAGATTAAGAGAAAAACTTCGATGCACAAAATGTAAAGTTTACACAAGTCTTTTAGTTTTAAAGGTTAAGAATTTAATTTAGGGTTTAAAGTTAAGGGTTTGAGTTGTAGGGTTTATAATTTAAAGTTAGTGGCTAAAATTTAGAGTTTAGAGCTTGGGGTTTAATTTTTTAAGGTTTAAGTTTAATTTTAATCTATAGTATAAATAAGCAGGTTTGTGTAAAATTTATTTTATAAAAACTGTGTATCAAATTTAAACCCTTAAATTAATATGAAGTCAACCAAGAACATGTGGCCACCTTCCCTATAGTTCTAGATTTATACAAACAAGTACTCTATAAATTACATTTTACTCTTTGCTCATCTCGTCCAAATTAAATAAGAAAAAATAAACTAAAAGCAAAGAGGCCTACAAAATTGATGAAAAGCAACTCATGCTTACCCCCACTTCATTCACCTGTCTTTCATTTGAAGTGTTAATCGGATATCTTTCCGGAATTCTTCCGGCCATCATCGAAGATATCCACGTTCTTCCTCTTCTTTGACAATCTAGTTGGATTTTGATACTCATTTTCTTCATTGGTGAATTGTGCAGCTGTTCGGACCCGTAACTCTTCTAGACTTTCACCTTCTTTTGCTCTTTCTATCACCTAAAATTCATAAACGGCTTTTTTGTTGTTGTCGCTGAATCACGATATGCAAGATTGTTAAAGACGGGACACGACACACCAGATGACGACCGTAAAGATGGGTGCTTGAAAGCGCTTGGAGTGGATTTTGAGCCTCTTGCTTAGTAACAAACTCCACAAACGTAAACCCTCTATGGTTTCCAAACTTCATTGGAAACATAAAACATTCGGATATCCTGCAAATAACATTAGTACCGAGTTTGGTTTAAAAGCAACATAAAGCTGGTTCAAATTCGTCGAGCTTCATCCCCCCCAAGTTTTTTATTATGCAAGTTTCAAAAAGAAACTCCACCCTTCACTGCTTCGATAATTCCCATGAGCAATGTAGACTAGCATATACTCTAGCCTCTTGCTCTATGTCGGAGTACACCAAAAATATAATGGTGACAAACTAAATAAAAATGTTACCTGGCCGAATGGGCTAAATAACTGCCTTAGATCCTTTTCTGTGGCTTCGAAAGCTACATTTCTTACAAGTAACTTCGTTGAACTCTTATCCTTCTCAACATTTTTCACTGCTTGTTCTGTTTTGGCATGACAAAGTTGCAAGATAAGAGCATGCCCATCCAAAACAGTTCCCTGAAAGAAAGAAATGTATAAAAAAAAACCATGCCACAAATTGCTGAAACTATGTTTTTTAAACCTGCCGATCATGATTGTAATTACCTGCAAGTCTCTGCAAACATTTGTTGCCGTCTCTACTGATTCGAACTCGATAAAACCATAACCCATTGAGATTTGCTTTCCATTCTTCGTGTGCTTTTTTACCTGCCAAAGAAAATGCCAAACACACAAGGGTCAGAAGGACAAGAATGATTGCGATTCAAACAACGTTCAGAATACCCAAATAATTACCCTGATGCTCTTTATTCTTCCTTCCTTTACAAGTTCAGTGAAATGATTCCTCAAGCTCTCTTCGGTAGACTTGAAATTAAGGTTCTTGACAAATAGAGATCGTGACTGCAATAGGAAAGAGCGGTGATAAGTAATCAAAGCGAATAATTTATCACATCAGAGGAAGAGAAGCGGCAAAAGGAAACAAAAAAACTCATATCATATGTTGAACCTCAATTCTGTCAGGATCAATATCTGCATCTGATATTCCTTCCACGTGTTGCTCTAGAATTGCTCTCTTAACATCATGTTCACCAACAGCTGCATCGTTCTTTTTGTCACCTTCAGACGATGAACTCTTAATAAGAACATTGTCAGGAGCCCACTCCAAGTATAAAGGAGCATCCCCATATTAATGGAAAACACCAGAGTCAGGTTCCATGAATACTAATTCCAGCTTACTTGAAAGGTTAAAAAATATAAAAGCCACTACAGTGCCTAACAAACATATATGAAGTCATCCAGAAAGAAACAATTCAGGTTAACAACCACCAAGTTTAAGCAAGTAGCCAAATACAGCTAAAATCAAACACATAAGTATACTCCTGGAGATAATTAACTAATGAGTCTCCAAAGAGAACTTTTATTGTTCTGAATTGCAGTAAAGGGATTAAACTAATGTCTAAAAGACGGGAAAATCTCACTTATAACGTTTGTATGCTAAACCCTTAAATGCTGCACGAGCTTCACCTGGTTCTAGGAAAACAACCTGAAATACCATGCACCAAAATCATCAATAAAGGATATCGGGAAATCAAATTTGTCAGTTCTTCACAGTTTACATGCTTCCACATCATAAAATTTAGGAGGAAAAAACAAAAAGCACTCCCTTACCTCTCCAAATGCATAATAACCCTAAATAAAAACTATATAAAAGTTAAAATTAGAACATATATGCATACCAGGGCCAAAGTTTTTGTTGGAGGGAGAATGATCTTGTCTAAGCTCCCAAACTTTCCAAACATCTTAGCTAGCTCACCTTCCGACGAACCATATGGCAAGTTCTTTGCTAACAGAACATGATTACTCCTTTTTATGTCATCCATTTTACCAGCAGCGATCTCCTCCAAAGAAGAGAGATTGACTCCAGCGTTTGTAAGGGCTTTTTTGGTCTCTGATATCACTTGAGTTTCCCCCAAAGCAATACGCACAGCTAGATCATCTGCTTCTCGATCAAGTAACTCACTCTTACTCACACCATATTTCCTAGCAATGTTTTCAACAACCTATTAACACAAGAAAATTAAAGAGGGCTCAATGAATAAAATAACAATATAATTGAGACATAAGAGCACTTCAGTAAAGCATAGCCAAAGATGAAAGTAAGACTACTATAATCAGTGCCAAAAACATGATAGGAGAAAGAAAGATTGTTAGTTCAGTAAAACAATTTCATATCCCTTGGTAAGATTTCAGTAAAGTTAATAACCAAAGTGTGTGCGGAAAGCAGTGCAAGATCAGTAAAGTTTTTCGCAAATGACAACATTTTTGCGCCAAAGGCAAAATCTAGAACACCCTTTAAGTTCAATTAGCATAAGGAAACTGCCAAGCATTAATTTCACTAAAAAGGGGGGATATTGTGACATTCATTATAACATACTGTATCAGGGCGCATGAAAAGAATATTCCATGCTCTTGTATCCCCGCTAGCTTCAGATGCCTTCCTTTCTTCCTCCCTCTTTTGCTTGAAACTTTTTGAACCTTGGTTAGCTATACCATCAATCTTAAGAGAAAGAAATATAGGATAAATGACCATAATATATGTGAAGCAATGATAAGTTGAAACCTGGAAGGCTAGAGATTGATTTTTAATAATACTGCTTACTTGTCTGCTGGTTTTTTTAGTTTTGACGGCATCACATGCAATAATCTGCCCTGAAAAATTGATTTGTCCACTTCTTCTAAAGCCCTGCAAAAATTACTCGGGCAGTAAGATCCAGAAGTTCATATAGTATATCATAAGAAGTTCCAAATTATGAATATATCCATAAAATATGTAAAAACATTAAAGGCTGAACGACCAGATTTGCTTTTATATTAGCGAAATCAGAGAACAAGAGTAAATTAATAGGTTAAGAATTAAAGGTCCCAGAAGATCAGCATTCATTTAATATTTAGAAGATGAAGAAGCCAAATGGATCTTGTAATATATATGTAGTAGAAAAATGGGAGTTCGGAAAGTTCTACTATTTAATGTATGGTAAGCCTTAGAATTTGTGCCCATGAAAATGAGCATTCATCTTATGTAAGCCTTAATTCAATGGGGAGAACCAGAAAGTTACACGAAATTCTCCTATGTTCAATTACGAGCTTTAGGCTCTCATGCATTAACAAAACTTCACTTCAATCTTTGCCAAATTTTAAAGTGCCAAAACCACCACTAAAACAAATTAATAAATAATACCTGACTGCACATTCTGGAACCTTGTAAAGAACGTATGCAATTCCCTTGGATCGCTTAGTGTCTTTATCAATGACAAGATGGACTTGTGAGAGATCTCCAAATTTGTTAAAGAGTTCGGTCAACTCATCTTCACTGTTATATGAAAAGCAAGACAAGAATATATTACTATGAAATGCCCTTAAGAACAATTTAAAAACAAAGAAAAGAAAGATAAATCAAGAAAGTCCATTTACAAAAACATACGTTGCCGTATATGGCAGGTTACGAACAAAAAGTTGACCACTCTCAAGGACTTCATCTCCATCATCTTTCACGCCTGAAGATGAGTTGCCTGGATCAAGGATTTCACCACCAAGATCTTTGGATGAGCCTTCTTGATTCTGATCCTGGATAACATTCTCAGAGCTCGAATTTTGTTTTTCCTTTTGATCACCATCATCATTTTCCTCACTGTCATCACTTTCTGAATCTGGCCAATCTTTCTTTACTCTACTCTTGAAATAATCCATATCCGAAATGGCCTCATTACGAGCAACATTGTCCGATGCTTTGGTTTCATTTTCATCCAATGCAATGTCGGTTTCATCTGAGTCAACGTCCACCGAAGTCGTTGTCTTTCTGCTTTCCCTCTCAGCTACACCTTTTTTCTCAGTAGCTTTGCTATTCTGATTTACCGGGGTGTCAAGTACAATATCATTTGCCCACATTTTTTACTTAACCCTCGGCTGCATAAGCTGAAGGAACTCTTGAAGTTGTAGGTCATCATTGTCACCGTTTTCAAGATCTTTTTTCCCAGAACTTTTAGCCCCAACTTTGTTTTTCCCAGTTTCAGTCAAATTATCCTGTTCCTTTGTAGAATACCGACTCCACGGATGATGAGTATTTGGGTCCCCTATTTTCCGCGCAATCTGAAAGAAAGCAAAATAAGATTGCTTCTTCTTATACATTTCAAAATCACCTCAATTTGCAAAAACTACATACAAGTACAACATCAATTAAACACTTCCAAGTTCAAAAAGAAAGAAAAAAAACAGGAAGAAACCTCGCATATGATTCTAGAAGTATCAAGATAAGACTTGTTAAAGTACTTGATAGCTTCCTCAGCTTCTTGTTCCGTACGGTACCCGATAAATGCATATTGTCTGCTCTTTCCATCTCTGAGTACAATATAAATTCATAAAGAAACAATGAAATACAATTTTTAAAAAGAAATTGAAAAAAAAGGAACTCAATAGTTACCTTGTGCGCATAAGCTTGGCGTCGGTAACTTCTCCTTTCTGGGAAAAGAAATCTCTTAAACGCTCTTCGGCCACATGCTTTGGCAGATTTTTCACACATATTCTAGACCTAACGAAACAATTTTTTTTTAAAAAAAATCGCAAAATTGTGAATATACTTCAATGATTCGGCTGGAAAAGAAAATAGAAATGAATGAAAACTTACATAATTTCTCTCGATTTGAGCTTCGTTTCTGTGGTTTGCAAAGCTGAAGTTCCGGGAAAGAACGGTTAAAGTTTAAAACCTTAGCTTAGTTTGAAGTTTGAACCGGGTCAATTACGGGTAGATGCAAAGCCCATAACCTTAGCTCGTTTATAGAATGGGTTTGGGCCATTCTTTCAACAGGTCGGCATGCCCCAACTAAAAATATTACTACTACTTTTTAGACAAGATTTGCCAACTTGTTGGGTGTGTGACTAGGGGTGATTATTCAATCGAGTCGAGTAAAATATTTTAAGTTAGTCGAGTTGATAAATTGTAATTTATAATTTAAATTTTATTTGAATTTTTTAATCGAGTCGAATTGTTCTAATTTTTGCTCAAATTTAATTGTAAAAATTATAGTGTTATGGTACCAACTGATTCTGATTTGAACGAATTTCTATAACTATACATGAAGTACATATATATTTCATATGTAATATACATATATCAGACAAAATTGAGAAATTTAACTCAAACTTAAAAATTGATACACTAATTATTAAAATTTTGAGTCTCCTTTTATACTTCAAATTTTATTTAATTTTTTTTAAATAGGTACAAATTTATGAAATTATGATTTAATTAAATTCAGTTCAAATAAAAAATTAATTCATTCGATTCGAGATTTAATTTCCCTTCCTTCAATCTATAATATAGTGTAATATTAAATAAAATATCCATAATTTTCAAATACACATTGCCGGCCAACGAAAAAAAGTCCACGTCACGATTCACTACTCAGAAATACACAGTTTCAGGGATTTCCATGTCCGAACATAGAAAAGCTGCAAAGAAAAGTCAATGTCTTCCTCGTACATGCCGTGGAGATCGTCTGCAACTAACAGGAGACCAACTCAACCGGCCGACGACCCTCCCAAGAATCCAGGATCCATCCATCCGGACCTAAACCAGGATCCGAATCCCAAACCCGTCCTTCACTTTCTCGCCTTCGTGCTCATCGTCTTCCTCGGACTCCTCCAATTCCTGCCGGCTTCCCATTTCCGTGACCCCGCCGACCCTCTGAGAAACTGGGTCCCTATTAACTCCCAGCCCTCTCCTCCTCCCACCGTCAAACTCGCCGTCGATGAAGATGACGGCATGATACACATCGTTTCGTGGATGCAATGTTTGGACCTTAAAGTGCTGGCCGTCTTTACAAACTCAACTCTTTCAAGTTCAAGGTAGCTCATTTTGTTTAATCAAATTTGCTCTGTTTCCACTCTCCTGGGCTTTTCTGGGTTGCAAATTCTGATTCTAAGGCTTAATGTCACTCAAAAACTGCAAATTCTGATTTGTCTGAATATTTTGTTGCTAGATATCCGGACTTGCTTCACTTTCATTTCTTTACACCACAAGGGGACAGAGACAAAGTTTCCTTTTTTAAGCTGAAAGTTCTATTTCCACATTCAAACATTGATCTTCATGGGTAAGATAATGTTTTTTTCTTTTCTTTTCTTAGTATTATTATTACATACTTGCAGAGTTCATGTCTTGATGCTATTGTCAAAATCTGTAGGCAAGATGAAGTGAAAGAAGTAATTAAGAGGGCTTCTTCTGAAGTAGAACATGCCGGTCTCAATCTTGAGGAAATAGCACCTTTCATTATACCAAGTGTTCATCAGTCTCTAATAAAATTCATATATGTTTCCCCCAATCTAATTTTGATGGTTGGTTTCTTTTTTCCTATGCAAATTATATTTCTTAGAAAATTATATTCCTAACATATTTCAAGGCATTGGAAGTTGAAACACTCTAAAACATGATCGTAGAACTGGATTCTATGTTGTCTCCAGTCCACCAGTATATTTCTTGGTGTTCTAACAATGTTTAGACTTGGTTTTTCGTTGCAGGGAAGAATAGAAGAACTAACCGGCATGGACTTAACCGCCCATGCTGTTGCAGCTGCTGAGGACTGCTCTAAAAGGCTAAACAGCTACGTTAACTCGGATGTTTTGGATGCTATTCAAAGATCGGCCTCAAAGCCGTGGATATCCATGACATCATATGAGAAGGATGCTTGTATGCCTCACTTAAGTTTGCTTTTGATTGATGGAAAGAAATTGGAGGAGTTTTTGGAGGTTGTCTTATGGTGGAGTAAAGTTCTCAATTTGAGTGACAGGTTATTGTTTTCCCCTTCTTCTCAACATTCCTGATGAATATTCTTCATTCAATATGACAATATTCCTTTATATGTATATAAATACATATATATGTGTGTGTGCAGGAACAGTGAAAGAAATCCTGCAGTAGCATTAGCACTCTACAACAGATATCTGAAGCTTTCAGATTCTTGGTTGGTGAAGGAAACAGCAGCATCAGTAGACATCACCGAAAAGAGTATGATCATTCACTATGATGGCCCTAAGATTGTTTGCTCCGAATTCGGAAATGACAGTGTTTCAAGGTCAGCCCATGGAAATTCATGGATGAAGTACCTTCCTTCGATGTCGAATCAGATTCTGGGGAGCTGAAATAACATATTATTTGTGGGGTTTGACCATCAAATTCCCTATGTACATTTCTAAGGTTACTTACTAAATCTATTGAAAATTACAATGATTACTGCATTTAGAAGTACATAAACATATACTAGTTTGATGTTTCCAAAGTGCCGCATGCTAACAACCCTATCCGGCAAATCGAACAAGCTTCATAGGTATGGTCCAAGATAAGCTACAAAGTTCATTACATAGTTTCTTGTTGCAGACGGCAATCGAAGCTGGCCCCTTATCTTGCTGTGCATTGCTCTGTCTAATGTCCAATGTTTACAGCTATCAATGCAAGCAATTCATCTGTGAATTAAATAACTACTCATCAGGCTTTGTGCTCTGTATAAGCCGATGTTTTCCCATGGAGGTTTTAGTTGCATTGGTAATTGATATCAGTTTACATAAACCATTACGCAGTTCAAGTCAAAGGCTCTATTCAGCTGGCAAATTTGTTGATTGTTCATTTGTCAAGCTTAAAAAAAAGTTTGTGGTATTGCTTAAACAGGTCTCTAATTCGAGGTGTTGTGTATGCTGAAAATTCACACCGGGAGACTCACACTCACCTATTAAAATTAAGTGTGCTACGCGAGTCAATCTGGATTAGTCAGGTGAAGCAATGAAACTGAAAAAAAAGGGGTCTGTTGAAATAATCCAGGTTCTTGAAGATGCGACAATAAATGAATGATTCGGTGGGATTATTTTAATCTTGTGGATTAAAAAAAAGGTTTGTTGACATTGTAGAAACAGAATAAAATAACATTGGAATGATATCATTTTATGCATCTGGAAGCTCGAATCTAAAGGAAGATGAACCCCATAGTAATTATTCATGTTGTTCTTTTCGTGCTTTGAACAATAATTAAGCTAATCTTGTAGGGCTGCTTTAAGATGTCCTTTATGAAATGTTGACTCCTTGTTTTCGGTTAAAAAACGACCTTTCCCAAGATTCATTTCTCGAATCTAGCGGCAATTCTGATTGTTGATTCGATCAAAATCAAAGTCTTGGGTCCTTTTCTTGGGTATTTTGAAGTGAACAGCAAGGCAGGGTTTGATTTGTATAATAATCATCTTTTGGCTCATTGGAGGGGTGAGTATGCTATACGGCAGCCTTAAAATGATTAAAAATTAGCTAATTTAAAATATTACTTATAAATTTTAATAAATTTTTTGTTACAGCTTAAAATGTTACATAATTATACGTTTGTTATAACATTTTTAGTTGCATGATTTTTAGCCTCGTTTAGGCCGTCGTTTTTTACTCTCTCTGCTGGGGGATTGTTTAATATTTTTATCCAATTATACGTGAAACGCGGCTAAATGAGGGCATGCTAGATCTAGGAAAGTCCAAGCTCTAGCATTGGAAGTCCCTCTTCTCCATAAACTCCAATGACAGAACACAGAATATATAAAACATTAAAAAAACATATGCTGGGGGACGGTTAAGAAAAGACAAAACTTCAATGCAATTTTGTCGATTTGTCTTAACATTGCTTGTATTTACATATATCATCCATGTTGCCAATGGCTGGAATCTGTAGCTTCTTAATTGAACCCCAGGGATCTATATGATTTCTCTAGGCTTTTTCCTTGTGCGAACTTGTTGAACATGGCAGTTGCGACATCCAGGAGAAGGAAGGGGAAGATCAGATGGAGCAACCTATATTCTTTGGCATGCTTGAGACCCTCGACATCCGAGGAAAAGCCGGTTGGCCGAGAGTCTCTGGTCGTTTTCTGCAACGAGCCTCACCTGCATAAGAAAAAGCCTTACAAGTACCCCTACAACAACATATCCACAACCAAATACAACGTTCCGACTTTCCTTCCAAGAGCACTTTTTGAGCAATTCAGAAGAGTGGCCAACTTCTATTTCCTATTGGCAGCTGTTTTCTCACTCTTTTCTTTGGCTCCTTTCTCTCGAGCGAGCTTGATCGCTCCGTTGGTCTTTGTGGTCGGTATCAGCATGCTGAAAGAGGCTGTTGAAGATTGGCATAGATTCTTGCAGGTAACTTATGGCTTAAAAACATCAGTTGTTCTTGTTACGTATGTGTACAATTGGTCTGATTTACTTGAAACTCTGTTGCAGGATTTGGATGTAAACAATCGAACCGTGAAGACTCATCGAAGCAACGGAGTGTTCGAAGATAAGTCGTGGAAGGAGCTTCGTGTTGGAGATGTTGTTATGTGGAAACCATGAACCTTGATGGAGAAACAAATCTGAAGATCAAAAGATGTTTGGAGGCCAGTCTTTGCTTGAAAGAGGATGAAGAATTCAGTCGATTCAATGCCACGGTTCATTGCGAGGATCCAAATCCGAATCTTTACACCTTTGTAGGGAACTTAGAGTTCAAGAAAGAATCACATCCTTTGAGCCCTCCTCAATTGCTTCTACGGGATTCGAAACTCAGGAACACCGATTACATCTATGGGGTAGTGATCTTCAGCGGACATGATACGAAAGCAGTACGGAACTCGACAAGGTCACCGTCCAAACGTAGCCGGATAGAGAGGAAAATGGATCATATTATATACATTCTCTTCTCAATGCTTGTTTTGGTTTCATTGGTTTCCTCCATTGGATCTTCAATGTTCTTGAAGCATGACATGGTTGATTGGTGGTACCTTCAATTACCTGATGGTTCGAACTCGGAAGATGATGATGATCGCTTCTTCAATCCATCAAAGCCGGTAAAATCAGCTGTTTTACAGTTCATACGGGCTCTCATATTGTATGGCTACTTAATCCCCATTTCTTTATACGTCTCCATTGAAGTTGTTAAAGTTTTACAAACAATGCTTATCAATAAAGATATAGAATTGTACGATGAAGTGACATGCAAGTTGGTTCAAGCCCGGACTTCGAATTTAAACGAAGAACTTGGCCAAGTAGAAATGATACTCTCAGATAAAACTGGGACTTTGACATGTAATCAGATGGAGTTCAGGAAATGCTCAATTGCAGGAATTTCCTATGGGGGTGATATAACTGAGGTTGACCTTGCTGCATCAATGAGAATGAATGCTGATTTCGAGCCGTTCGAGTTCAGTATGGACGAGACCGATAGAGCAACCCGAAGCTTTGAGCTATATGAGTTATCGGTATCCGGTTTTAGTGCTCAAAATGGGAATGCAAGACTTTCGAAAACTGGGGAACCTGTTATCAAGGGATTCAACTTCAGAGATGACAGGCTTATGAACAAGAATTGGATCCATGGATCCAACTTATCGGATATCACAATGTTCTTTAGGGTCATGTCTTTGTGTCATACAGGCATACCTATCGAAGACGATAATCATAAAACCGATAAGCTAAGTTACGAAGCAGAATCACCCGAAGAAGTATCTTTCCTGATCGCCTCGCAAGAGTTTGGTTTCCAATTTTTTAGAAGAACTCAATCATTAATGGTTCTTAAGGAGTTTGATCATTCCTCTATGCGGGAGGTTGAGAGGTAATATTGGTTTATTTTCACAACATTTACTTTGTTTCCATAAATTTCCTTCAAATTTAATGCCAAAACATGATATCAAGGTCATGTTTAGGGAATACAAGCTGCTAAACCTGTTGGAATTCAGCAGTTCACGTAAGAGGATGTCTGTTATAGTTAGCAATGAAGATGGTCAAATTTTTCTACTTTGCAAAGGCGCAGACAGGTATATCTAACTCTTCGGACTACTTAAAACGAGAATCGATTGAAACCGAGGTATCTATTAATCTCATGCGTTTTTCACTGGTTCTGATTTTCAGTATAATCTTCGATAGACTAGCCGATAATGGAAGGACGTATGAACAAGCAACAGCTTTGCATCTTTCAAGTTATGCAGAAGACGGTTTTCGCACTCTAGCATTCGCCTATAGGGAAATCGAGGCAGCGGAGTATGAACGTTGGAACACAATATTTAAACAAGCCAAAGCCACCATTGGTCCTGAAAGAGAAGAATTACTAGAGCAAGCATCCAAAATGATTGAAAAGGATTTAATCCTACTGGGTGTTGTAGCTGTTGAAGACAAGTTACAAATAGGGGTCAGTCAGTTATCTCCCTCGCTTGTTGCTTACGTTTTGTCTGGTTATTTCCGGTAGCAGAGATCATAGAACTAGCATCTAACATCACCGAAAATTCGAACGACTTTTATTAGGGGGTTGCAGTCTGGCCTCTATCCTTGTTTGCACATGTTTTCAAGCTGACCCTGACACTTCATTTTCTTAAAATACTTATGTTCGATACATATTCAGACATGCACATGGAATATGATCCTCCATATATGAAAATGCTAAAGGTCTTACTGCTCATTCCATTTATGAACATAACAGGTTCCGGAGTGCATTGATAAAAGTTCTGTTTTCATGGTTGATCCCTTAACAGGCAATCATGGCCAGTGACTTCTCGTTACCGCAGTTCCGATTCTTGGAGAGATTGCTTATAGTTCATGACCATTGGTGTTATCAGAGAATATCAAAGATGGTGCATCTTTACTTTCTAAATCTCTCTCTCTATATATATATACACACACACATACAAGACTTGCTTATATCTTCCTTTCCTGGTGACTTGTTTCAGGTTCTTTACTTTGTGTACAAGAATGTTGCATTTAGCCTCACCCTGTTCTACTATGAACTATACACAAGTTTCTCTGAAGAGGTCTTGTATGATGACTGGTATATGACAATGTTCAATGTGATGTTGACATCTTTGCCCGTCATCGCATTAGGAATCCTCGAGCAGGATGTTTCATCGGATATATGCTTGCAGGTAAACTCTAACTGAGTACGAACACATACAGCTTTCATATCGGAAACATTAACAAATTTCCTTACAAGCTTTTATCTGGTTCTTCCTACACGAAACAGTTTCTAGCACTTTATCGGCAAGGGCCAAGGAACGTACACTTCAGTTGGAGCCGCATTGTTGGGTGGATACTAAACGGCGTGGTTACTTCCCTAGTCATCTTCCTAGCCAACATCTACATACTCTCCCCAACCGCGTTACAACAAAACGGATTCGTCGCAGACATCGGTTCCCTCGGTGCTATAACGTACACCTGCGTAATCTGGACCGTCAATTGTCAAATCGCTCTATTCACCAGCCATTTCACTTGGATCCAACATCTCTCCATATGGGGAAGCATCCTTTTGTGGTACATTTTCTCGCTAGCCTACGGTGCATTACCTCCGAATCTATCGGAGAATGCATTCCAATTCCTCATCGAAGTCATCGGACCGACACTCTTATACTGGACGATCACGATGCTCGTTTCTCTGCTACCTTACTTCGTACACATCGTGATCCAACGATCGTTTTATCCGAAGGATGATCATATCATCCAAGAAATGGAGAAATGCTTGAAGAAGGATGATGTTAGAGACAACCAAATGTGGCTGGGAGAGCAAAGGAACTCACAGATGTCCACTCACGTTGGGTTCTCAGCAAGAGTTGAAGCAAAAGTTGTGTCATTCAATCAGCAGATGCAACAAAAGAAAGTGTCGATTTACAGAAGTGTGACAAACAGCCCCATATACAGATCAATAACTAGAACCCCTTTTTCCTAACAATCTTTTCCCCTCAATTCATTGATTTTTCGTTCAATATTCAACTTCTATTTATACACTACACCGGTTTAGATTCGGGTAATTTTGAGATACCTTGTTCAATTTCATTGGGCTCATAGCCCAAACTAAATAATAGCCTTTTGTGGTCTAATTTTGAATCTTTATCCATCTGTTTTACGAAAATTAAGAAGTTACATGTTGCGCGTAATAAGTGCTACGCAAATGTGCAAGTATACACGTCGCAAGTTATAGTATAAAAGATATCGTCTCCACAGGGATTGGTGCCACTTCAAGAATCTAGTCTCTTGCACTGTAAAAAGTAAAAACACAAGTAAAGGATTATAGAAGTTTTAACTAATAACTAATCTAGAAAGCAATTAAGTAAAAGAAAAGATGAATTCAATTGAGAGAGATAGGCTAGGTTATCGTGAGTTGAGGTGTGATAGCCGATTGGATTGTCTTGGTAAAAGAGTGCACGGGCAACTTTCGGTTGCCGTGGCTTTACAACGGGGTTGCCTTGGCAACTAATTGATGGTTGCACAGGCGACTAGTTGGGCAACTACTTGGGCGATCGGGCAGCAACTTCAAGGTTGGCGGGGCGTTCTTCAATGGTTTCTTCTTATCCCTAAGTCGAAACTCTAGCTACTTGTGCATGCCTTTGATAATACATCCTGCGTGAATCAAGGGTGAACAACAACCAATCTTGCACTCCTCTTAGCCGTTGAAATCCTTAACTTATTCCTAAGCCGGATTAATCTTCACCATCATTGGATTGAATAAAGATCATATTCATTCGTTTCTTGAATCTAACTCTCTCGATATTAGATAAATGGATGAAATCACGAGATTCTCTCCCAATTCACTCATAAACAATAATAAGAATCAAGAATGAATAAACCTTGAAATAGAAAAGTGCAAACTCTTATTACCTAAACAAAAACCAATAGTTTCTCACAACCACAAAACACAATAACCATAGCCAAGTAAATTTAGTTCATGGCTAGGTTCCAAAGAAACACAAGATAAACAATCCCTAGCATGAACCCAATCGAACAAGGAAGAAAAGATGAAGCTTGTCGAAAATCCCTTGCCCTAGATGCTTTGCGAAAATTCCCCTTGCTTCCTCTCTTGGAGTTGTCGAAATTCCCTCTTGCTCTCCCCCTTGAATTGTCGAAATCTCCTTGATATTTATAGGGCTAGGCCAAAGTCCTTCTTTGAGGAGGAGTTTGAGTTGGAATTAAATTATCTTTAAAGAATATAATTCTTTATTATAATTTTATTCCTATTAGAACTTCTCCTATCCTCTTGGAATTTAATTCTTCTTTAATCTCTGCATGGCAATCAAATTCCTTTGGGCTTGGACCTTGCTCCATGTCATCTTGGGCTTGTAAAATCATGAATTTCGACATCCATATTGCTTTTGGTCTTTGTCGACAAATGCCATGGCAACTGGCTCGGCGTCTCCTTCATGCACTGCCCTGGCAACTAGCTCGGCATATCCTTCATGCATTGCCACGGCAACTAGCTCGGCATTGCTTTGGCAAGTGATCCTGCACATACACACACAAAAACACACCAAAGCAGCATCTATTTCTACAAAAAATCACCAAGTTATGTAATCAAGCTCAACGATTGAAGGAAACATGAATTAATGCATGTGGCTAACTATGCAACTAATATGAGCCTAAGTCTAACAATAATATGAGTAAAAGGGTAAGAAAAATAGTACTTTTGAACACTTATCACACCCCCAAACTCGAACTATTGCTTGTCCTCAAGCAATGCAAACTCATAATTACCGCCAAGACTTCAAATTTTCACAAGCTTAGCTTTGAACTTGATTTCAATTCTACGAACCGGGGCACAAAGTATGATTGGCTTTTTATTTTTCAGAAAACCGAGAATTACTCTCAAATCAAACTATAATGCTTGTGAGTGTGTGCGGAGTTGTGTGCAAGTTGATTTTCGGATTCTATGCAAACAATAGGTTTTCAAATTACTTCATTGGGTTCTTTTTAACATGTTTTAACTAGAGCCAATTTGGGCACCTCTAGTGTTTTATTTTTAGTTTTCTTAAGTTAATTTAATCGACTAGAGCGGTTTGGGCACCTCTAGTTAAAATTTTTTTAATGCCTCCTAGAGCAGTTTGGGCACCTCTAGTGATCAATTTTTTTAGCATATGCTAGAGCCAATTTGGGCACCTCTAGCATTCATCCAATTTTATTCTAATCCCCAATTTATTAATTATCGACCTAAGTTTACTAGAATTCCTTAAATCAATCAAACCACAACAGTGTTTCATCAAATTTAGCATCATAGTAAAATTCTAAGTTTTTCCATGGTTATCCTAGAATAAAAATTCTATCAATTAAGTGCATTGGCAAAGTCATCATCGAATATTCATCAAATCTAAGCAATTCTTGTTCCAATTAAAGGCATGGCAAGCAATTTATGTATCCTAAATGTAATGCTTAAGATTAATGTAACTAAACATGGTAATTACTAATAACAATCCCCCAAACTCGAGTGAGGCATTGTCCTCAATGCATGCATAATAATAACGAAAAAAATAACAAAAAAATAAAAATGCATACGAGGACTTACTCAGGAGTTCGTCATCGTAGATGATTAGTTTCCTTCTAGTTGGCGTCTGACTTTCTTGCTTGAACGCGATGGTTGTTTTCTTGTTGCGGTGGTGGAATCGATCCTAAATGCGGGGTTGTCCTCATCATCCTCTTCATCAATGTCAATGGCTTTTCGTTTGGAGGATTCAATTGGTGCGGTCTTTATTGGTTCAATGGAGGACTCGTCCGAATCTGAAAAATCAGAAAATGATTCCGTAGGAGTTGATTCAGGCATAGGTGCTTTACCTTTGGCTTTTTCGGTGGTTGCGGCAGGGGCATGGAGTTGGTTGCCGGGCATTGTCAAAGTTGGTTGCCGTGGCAAGGATATCGGGCGGAAATATTGGGAGCGGCACACGGTTGTCGGGTACTTTTCTAGGATGACTTGGGTGATGGCATTGTTGTGCTCCTTCATGTACCGCATGAACATTAGTTGCCGATCTTCAATTTGCCTTGGCGGCTTTCCAATGGGTGCAAAAGTGCTTCAAAGTGTCCCGGGATTAATGGCGAGTTGCCCTGGCGTTAGGTGCTTGGGCATTAGGGATTTCCTGGCGGCGGGAGTTGCCGTGGCAATTGGAGGCCTTGAAGAATCTCGGTGCCTCTCCCATTAGCTTCCGGATTAGTGTTTGATTCCAACCAGACTTGGGTAGGGCCTTTTCATCGGTGGACTCACTCGGGACATGCATCTCCTTGCAAAGATTGGAAATTAAGCAAGGGAAGAAAAAGATAACCCTTATCTTTTGAGCTGCATACAAAAATCTCATCGCAAATAATTTTTCCAATGTTAATGATGCGATTATGCAAAATAGAATGTATGAGCAAAAGGCGTGGTATGTCAGCGGTAGTATTGTGTGTGGAGGGCATTAAAAAGTTTTAACAAACTTATTCCATAGTTTTGCCTCGGGTTTAAGCGAAGAAGCGATTTACCGTGCCCTTGTATTTACCGTCGTTCCAATGAGTTCCGGTTGAGTGAGTTCTTGAAGCACCTTGTCGAGTTGCTTGGGATTGATTTGGTCAACGAAGGCTTGATGCTCGTCCTTCTCAATGTAAAGTCCGTAAAAGGTGTTGATGCTTTCGGGACTTATAAGTATGGCCTTGTCACGAACAAAAACATAAGGATTATCCGGGTTAGGTGAGTGAGCAGCATAAATTCTCTTACCCATGAGATGTTACCCGGTTCGGTTGATGGCAAAAGATTTGCCACTTTTGATGTGCAATCCTTTTGAAGATGAATGGTTCAAGGCGAAATCTTGAGATCTGGAGTATTCAAAGCCTTGTTCTTCATGAATCTTCCGGCTTTCAAACTTTGATTGAAATCTTTCTTGAACGCCGGTGTAGCAAACTTCTTGTATCTTGGTTCTTTGGAGGAACTTGGATGAACTAAAAGTTTAATCTTGGATGCCATGTATGATCTTGGTTGTGAGTAAAAACAAAAGAAAAAAAAAGAAACTAAAAAGTTGCAAGATAGAAAGTAGGAATAGGTTAAGGGTGATGGGTTTTATAGAAAAAGATAGGTGGGTGGGATTAGGAAATCGACAATTGGGTTAGGGTTTGGTAGGAATTTTCGACAAAGGGGTTTTGGTTAGGATGAATTGGAGGCTTTATATAAGCCTTAGATTCAGCCCATTAGTTTCCTTGTTGAAGATGTTTTCCTACTTGGTTTAGAATTCCTTCTTTCTCTTGAACTTCCTTTCCTACAATTCAAAAACAAATCAAATAAGGATTAAAATTAAAGATAAACTAATAAAGAAAATAAATAAAGATGTGTAATAGGATTCTTAGACTTGAATAAAAAAATCTATCCTAAAACTACTAATAATCGGCAAAAAATAAAAAAATAAAAAAAATAATAATCGAAAAAAAAAAATGAAAAATAAATAATTAAATAATAAACAAAAACAAAAATAAAAATAAATAAAAATAAAAATAAAAATATCAAAGGGAGAGCATGCTCATGCATCTCCTAAATTGACCACTTCCTTATTACGTTCCACATGGGCACCATTGTAGTGCTTCAATCTTTGTCCATTAACTTTGAATTCATGGTTGTCGGAGATGGACTTGATTATCACGGC
Source organism: Hibiscus mutabilis (assembly GCA_019671005.1). Lineage (NCBI taxonomy): Eukaryota > Viridiplantae > Streptophyta > Magnoliopsida > Malvales > Malvaceae > Hibiscus > Hibiscus mutabilis. Next base: position 118,348 of record JAGYYJ010001601.1, read on the forward strand.
GCCATGGGAGAATGGTTTGGCGACTTCAAATGGTCCCGACCATCTTGATTTCAACTTTCGGGAAAAGTTTTGGCGAGAATTGAATAGGAGAACTAGTTGCCCTGGCGTGAATTGCCGTGGCAATAGTTTCTTGTCATGCCATCGCTTTGTTTTCTCCTTGTAGATTCGTGCATTGTTATGGCGAGTGCGAAATTCTTCTATCTCATTGAGATCCATCAAGCGCTTTTTTGTCCGGCACTTTCCCAATCCATATTCACGGTCTTGATTGCCCGGTCGCCTTGTGCTCGATTTCCACCGGTAGATGACATGTTTTACCATAGACAAGTCGGAAGGGGACATACCTAATGGTGTTTTGAATGCGGTGCGATATGCCCAAAGTCGTCATCTAGTCTTAATGACCAATCCTTCCTTGAGGATTTACAACTTTCTCAGTATTCCCTTCAACTCTCGGTTGAAATTTACGCTTGCCCATTGGTTTGTGGGTGATATGCCGTGGCGATCTTGTGTGATATGCGAGCGTTGCAACATCTTGGCAATTAGTACATTGTCAAAATGCTTGCCCCCGTCGCTGATAATTGCTCTCGGCATCCCAAACCGTGTAAATATGTTTTTCTGCGAGGAATCGTTGCGGTCTTGGAATCGTCGTTGGGAAGCTGCAGCTGCCTCTACCCATTTTAGACACATAGTCGACGGCGAGTAAGATGTAGAGGTTGCGAATGAAGATGGAAAAGGTCCCATAAAATCGATCCCCATACATCGAGCAGTTCCACCTCGATGATGTTGCGGAGTGGCATCTCATGTCGCCTAGAGATATTGCCCGTCCTCGGCAGCGATCACATTGCTTGTAAAAGTCTTGGGCATCTTTGTACAATGTTGGCCAATACAAACCGGATTGCAAGACTTTGGCGTGATGCGAGTTCCTCCAAAATGTCCTCCATAGGGTGAAGAATGGCATTGCGAGTACATTCTGTTGCTCTTCTTGAGGGACACATCGGCGTATAACCTGATCTGCACATTGTTTAAACAAAAGAGGCTCGTCCCAAAAGTAATGCTTAGCATTATGGCGGAACCGCTTCTTCCCTTGGTGAGTAATGCCATACGGAAAAATACCACAAACAAGGAAGTTAACTAAATCTGCGTGCGAGGGGTATTGCGGGGGCATGTCTTTGCCGTAGTGTCTGCTCCCAAAATTGCCGAGGCGTGCTCGTCAAAGGCTGCTGCGGCGTCGAGAGTTGCCGGCGTGTGCTTCCATGGTTGCCGAGGCGTCATGGGCTATCGGCGTCAAGGGTTGCGAGGCGATTAAATTTGTTCATCGGGAATGCATCGCATATCTCTAGATCGCGTCCTCTTCCTATTGCGTTCCAAGCGTGATAAGTGATCGGCCACTTGATTTTTGTTCCTTTCTGTCCTTAATTTCAATATCAAATTCTTGTAAAAGTAATATCCAACGAATCAAGCGAGGTTTAGCATCCTTTTTAGCAAATAAGTATTTGATTGCGAATGGTCCGTATGAACAATTACCTTTGTACCAATTAAATAGGATCGGAACTTGTCAAATCGAAAACTACTGACTAGTAACTCTTTCTCCGTTGTTGTGTAATTCACTTGAGCATCGTTAAGAGTTTTACTAGCGTAGTATATCACATGGAAGGTCTTACTGTGCGTTGGCCTAGGATTTGCTCCTACCGCGAAATCACTTGCATCACACATGAGCTCAAAGGTAGCGTCAATCGGTGGAACAACAATGGGTGCGAGGCAAGCTTTTTCTTTAGGGTTTCAAATGCTTGAGTGCAAGAATCATCAAAATCGAAGACTTTATCTGTTCAAGCAGATTACACAAGGTTTAGTGATTTTAGAAAAGTTATGAATGAACCTCTGTAAAAACACTGCATGTCAGAAAACTTCAAATTCCTTTAACCGAATTTGGTGGGGTAATCTCTCGATCACGTCCACCTTGGATTTGTCTACTTCAATTCCCTTGGATGAAATCTTGTGGCGAGCACTATTCCTTCATCTACCATAAAGTGGCATTTCTCCCAATTGAGGACTAAATCCGTTTCTTCGCATCTTGCCAACACCCTCTCTAAATTGCGAGACAGCCGTCGAAGTCATTACCAAAACCGAAAAATCATCCATGAAGATCTCAAGGAAGTCTTGACCATATGCGAAAAAAGCGCCATCATGCATCTTTGGAAGGTTGTTTGGGGCGTTACATAATCGAGCGGCATCGCCGGAAGGCATAAGTACCGTAGGGGCATGTGAAGGTTGTCTTTTCTTGATCTTACGGTGCTATGGCAATCTGATTGTAACCTGAATAACCATCAAGAAAGCAATAAAAGGGTTTTGCAAGGCGGTCAAGCATTTGATCAATAAAGGGTAATGGGAAGTGATCTTTCCTAGTGGCTTTGTTTAGCTTTCGATAGTCCATACAAACCCTCCAACGGTCTGATCTGGTTGGGATAAGTTCATTATTTTCATTGCTTACCCTTTGTTATACCTCCCTTTTTGGCACACATTGTACGGACTTACCCCACGTACTACTCGGAGATAGGGTATATAATGCCGGCGTCAAGCCACTTGATGATTTCTTTCATTACAACCCCTTTCATGGCATGATTCAGTCTCCTCTGGGCCTCAATTGAAGGTTTGTGATCATCTTCCAACAAGATCTTGTGCATGCACACACCGCCGGGCTAATTCCCTTCAAGTCGGCAATTGTCCACCCTATTGCCTTTTTATGTAGCTTCAACATGTTGATCAGCTTCTTTTTTCTGCTCAGGCTGTAACTTAGAAGAAATAATTACAGGTAATGTATTATCGATCCCTAAGTATACATATTTGATTGCTTGCTCGGCAATTGTTTCAACTCAAGAATTGGTGGATTTTCGATAGAGGGTTTTTCGATCTTACCTTCCTTACGAGTAGTCGGTGGTTCAAAGTATGTACCTGGTCGATTGACTAGCCAATTTGCCTCTTACTGGTTGTTCCTCATCGACCGGCTCTTCATACTCCTCGGGTTCCTCTTGATCGGCAATGTAGTTGCGAGGCAACTAAATTCCTCATCGAAGTTAAACTCTGCCGTGGCATGAAGTAGTTGGCATTCTTACGGATCATCGGCATGCCTTAGTGTTTGGAACACATTTAGTTTTTACTGCTGGTCATTCACCCTCATTGTGAGTTCTCCTTTTCAACATCAATCAAAGTTCTCCTGTCGCTAGGAATGGTCTTCCGAGAATGATAGGCGCATGCTCATCTGCTTCACAATCCAAAACAATAAAGTCAGTGGGAAAAATAAATTTATCAACTTTTACCCAGTATGTCCTCGATTTTTTCCCTCGGATGCACATAGGATCTGTCGGCTTGCTGTAGCATAAGCTGTTGTAGGTCTTGCCTTCCCGATTCTAGTTTACGGAAAACCGATTTAGGCATCAAGTTTATGCTAGCCCCTAGGTCGCATAGTGCTTTCCCGACATAGTGATTTCCAATAGAGCAGGGTATTGTGAAACTTAGGGATCCTTCAACTTGGGCGGCATACGATTGTGCAACATTGCCATGCATCCCTCTGTTGCGGCAATTGTTTCAAACTCTCTAGCCTTGTTCTCTTGGACACAATGTCTTTAGAAACTTGGCATAGTTTGGCATTTGTTCAATTGCTTCCACCAATGGCAAGTTGATGTGGACTTGCTTTAGGATATCAGAAACTTCTTGAATTGGTATTCTTGCTTTTGTCGCTTCAACCTTTGTGGGAATGGTGGTGGAAGTCGGATATCTTTGATCTTTTCATTGGTTTGAAACCTGATTGGCGGCATTCTTTGGGACATACGGAGTTGCCGATGCGTTATCAGCCCTGGGGTTGCGAGGCGTGCTTTATCGCAAGTTGCGGCGTCATCGTTGCCGAGGCATGCTTATTGCGGTTGCGCGGCAATTCTGGTTGAGCATCGAGACTTTGCCGCTAGGTTCGTCTTGATCTTTTTGTGGAGTTTTGTTTGTGGCGGGTTTGAACCTCTCTAAGTTGTTGGCCACTTCTGGTGGTGATTGCCTTACATTGCTCATGGCAGTTCCTCTTGCGACTTGATATCGCTAGGTAAACCTCCTTGTGGTCTAGTGTGTTGATTTTGAGCAAATTGTCCGACTTGATTTTCCAATGATTTGATTGCCGCCTCTTGGTTTTGCAATCTCATCGAGTCTGTTAATAAAAGCATCAGTTCTTTTTATGAAATTACTATTCTCAGCCATATAAGATTCAGTTTTTCATCATAAAAGCATTTAGAAATTTTCCAAAGAACTAGATGTTGTCGGTTGTTCTTGCGGCATCATTGCCGTGGCATATTCTCTTTGGAATCCCGATGCTTGTGCATTCTGATTGTTACGGTTTAGAGCATTGTTGGGATTACTCCATGAAAAATTTGGGTGCTTCTTCCAAAATTTGGATTGTATGTATTTGACATCATGTTGTTGCCGATTGTAATTCCCCACATAGAAGCTAGATTCGGATTTGCATACATTGGAAGAATTATGGTTATCACCACATAACTCACAAAAAGAATCCATTACCTTGACTTCATGTGTGTTGTTTGGTTTTTGCATGTTACGGACCATCTTGGTTAAAGCGGCCAAGTGTGCGAAATTGAATCTGATGATCCTAGTTCATGTATTGTGGCTTAGCGTCTAACTCCTCCTCTTCTAGTAGATGGGAATTGATAATCATTCTTGGCCAGACTGTTTAAAATTTGCATTGCTTCTTCGGTGACTTATCTAGGAGTATGCCGTTTGCGAGGCATCTAGCATCATCCTTGTTGGTGTATTCACGGCGTTGTAAAACATTGTTACTTGAGTCCACACGGGAATCCGTGTAGAGGGCATTTGTGTAGAAGTTCTCTATATCGCTCCCAAGCCTCGTACATGGATTCATCATCACTGCCGAAAAAAGTAATGTCGTTCTGAAGCTTATCGATTAAATTTGTAGGATTAAATCTAGCAAGGAAATCACGACAAAGATCAGTCAAGATGCTATGGATCCGGCGGGAATGCTATTTAGCCATGCTTTCGCCCTATCCCTCGGTGAATAGGGAATAATCTTAATCGTAAGACATCGGGGTGACTCGTGTATCTTGAGCGAGTTGCAAATCTCGAGGAAAGATTTCAGATGTTGTCGTGCATCTTGATTCTTTGAGCCGCCAAATTGACCTATTGTGTTGATCATATTAAACATTACGGTTTCAACTCAAAGTGGTCGGCTTCAATTTGGTGCGACAACTCTGGGTTAAGTCCATCAAGATCTTCTTCAAGATAGTCTCGAATAGTTCATTTTCGTGCAAGAATCACTCCTCCTCTGCTCGAACATCTTGATTAATATTGCCGTCTTGATTTGCCATTGCTTCTCTTATCCTTCGTCTAAGTCTTTGTAAGGTTCGTTCGATTTACGGATCAAAGGGATATTACGGTGAAGTCGGTCTGCATACTGGTCATATACCAATGCAAAACCAAAGTTTGTTAGCCCTTTGAATTTTAAAAAAGAAAAATAAAAGAAAGTGCAAGAAAGTAAAAACAAAGTCGCTATTGCCAATCCCGACAGCGGCGCCAAAAACTTGTTGCGCGTAATAAGTGCTACTACATAAATGTGCAAGTATACACGTCATGCAAGTTATAGTATAAAGATATCGTCTCCCGAGGATTGGTGCCACTTCAAGAATCTAGTCTCTTGCCTTTGTAAAAAGTAAAAACACAAGTAAAGGATTATAGAAGTTTTAACTAATAACTAATCTAGAAAGCAATTAAGTAAAAGAAAAAGATGAATTCAATTGAGAGAGATAGGCTAGGTTATCGTGAGTTGAGGTGTGATAGCCGATTGGATTGTCTTGGTAAAAGAGTGCGGGCAACTCGGTTGCCGTGGCGACGACTACTGGGGTTGCCTTGGCAACTAATTGATGGTTGCTGGGCGACTAGTTGGGCAACTACTTGGGCGCTGGGCAGCAACTTCAAGGTTGGCGGGGGCGTTCTTCAATGGTTTCTTCTTATCCTAAGTCGAAACTCTAGCTACTTGTGCATGCCTTGATAATACATCCTGCGTGAATCAGGGTGAACAACAACCAATCTTGCGCTCCTCTTAGCCGTTGAAATCCTTAACTTATTCCTAAAGCGGATTAATCTTCACCATCATTGGATTGAATAAAGATCATATTCATTCGTTTCTTGAATCTAACTCTCGATATTAGATAAATGGATGAAATCACGAGATCTCTGCATTGGGCTTATAACGGCAACTAGCTCGGCATTGCTTTGGCAAGTGATCCTGCACATACACACACAAAAACACACCAAAGCATTGCATCTATTTCAAAAAAACAAAAAATCACCAAGTTATGTAATCAAGCTCAACGATTGAAGGAAACATGAATTAATGCATGAATGGCTAACTATGCAACTAATATGAGCCTAAGTCTAACAATAATATGAGTAAAAAGGGTAAGAAAAATAGTACTTTTGAACACTTATCATTACACCATTTACTTAAGGATTTATATTCAATACACATGCGATGAAAACTAAAAATTTCTACAAGCGCCTTAGTTTTAGGGTTTAGAGATTCAATTTAGGGTGTAGGATTTAGGAGTTTAGAATTTAGGGATAGTGGTTAGTGTAATATCCCAACTTTTACTTAAGTGACTAAAATGTATTTTTAAAAAAAAAAAAAAAGTTAAGCGGTCAAAGTGTAAACTTTGAAAAGTTCAGGGGCTAAAATGTAAATTTTCCCAACAAGAGATTTTATTCCGTATAAGAGTGTATCGGATCGAAATAGGTACATTGATATCGGTTTTGAGAATTAAGATGCAGAAGAAGGTACCGAATTTGGATCGAATGAAATGGTTAAGCGTGCTCGGGCCAGAGTAATTTATGATGGGTGACCTTCTAGGAAGGTTTTATATTCATTATTTTGACTAATAAAAAGGACTCAGTTTAAGTCAAAAGTATTCGAAATGGATTGTGGAGGTAAGATTTTTTTAGGAAGAAATATATCCGATAAAATTTTCAGAAAATTTTCGGTATATCGTATCGAACTGAAATTTTGAAGACGATTCCAAAAAATTATGGAAAAGTAATAAAGTAATGTTTTATGAATATTTTATTATATTTGGTTAGATTCTAACTATATATAGTTAGAATGTGATGAAATGGTTATAAAAAATTCAAAGGAAAAGAATTTGGAAATGGTATTGGTTGAAATTTGAATTTTTGGATCGTATAGAAATTTTAAGATATTTTGAAGACATGGCCGGTTGGATTGGAACCAAGTTGGTTCAATTTTAATGGAGTGGCATGTTGGAAAAAACATGTAAATAAGGATTTAGTTGGAGGTCAAAGAAGTAAAAGGGCAAAAATAAATTTAAAATTCATTTTTATAAGATACAAGTGGCATTATTGGATTTAATAATAATGGACATGTGTATTAATTAAATTAAAAGGAAAGAAAACACCATTTTCATCCAACAAAGCTGCCGAATGTATTAGAGAAGAAGAAAGAAAGAAAGTTTGCAAGTTCAAGTCAAATTTTGGAAGGATTTAAGCTTGAATCAAGGTATGTTACTTTAGAATAAAGTGTTCTACACTTCAAGCTCTTCATTTTGGTAGTAATTTTGCATGGAAAAGTTGAATATAAGTTAATTCTTGAAAGAAGATTGATGATAAAAGTTGAAGTTTATGATGTAATTAGAATGGTAGATGGTAGAAGTGATGGTTTTGATATGGAATTAAGGTTGATTTTGGATGAAATTCATGTTGGAAGACATAAACCCTAGCCCTAAAGTTTAGGGGTTTTGATTAGGAAGTTAATATTAGGATGGTATTGATTGAATTATGTTGTTGGAAGCCTAATTGTGATGTTAGATTGAATAATTTCACAAGTTGTTAGGGGGCTAGTTCGAATTTATGGAAATTTTAGGGAAAATTATTGTGAATTTTATTTAAGCATGGGAATCATTGAATTAAAGTGAAAATAGATTGAATTGGTGATTAGGGACCAAAATGAAAATTTTGGAAAGCCAAGGACCAATTCGGCAATTTGAAGAAAAAATAAGGACTTATCTTGAATTTATGGAAAAATTTATAGAATTGAAGATTCGAGCCTATTATGGAAGTTGAAGGATTGAAATGTCAAGAAAGGAAAATTTAGGGACCTATTTTGAAATAAAAGAATCTTGAAGGACCAAGTTGAATAAAAGTGAAAGTTAGAGAAAATTTTAGAAATGATGGAAATGAGTAAGGAATTAATTTGTACATGAATTAAGTGTACAAATTTGGTGTAATGACTAAAATGTCA